>JAKWBO010000193.1:15000-85687 GCA_034336685.1 Luscinia luscinia | reverse complement strand
GGGTAGACCTGTTGCCGCTAGCCGGTCTCGGCCTTTCGCGCCGGCCTGCAGGGTAGACCTGTTGCCGCTAGCCGGTCTCGGCCTTTCGCGCGGCCTGCAGGGTAGACCTGTTGCCGCTAGCCGGTCTCGGCCTTCGCGCCCGCCTGCAGGGTAGACCTGTTGCCGCTAGCCGGTCTCGGCCTTTCGCGCCGGCCTGCGGGAGTGAACCTGTTGCCGCTAGCCGGTCTCGGCCTTCAGCGCCCCGCCTGCGGTAGACCTGTTGCCGCTAGCCGGTCTCTGCCTTCCGCGCCCGGCCTGCGAGGGTAGACCTGTTGCCGCTAGCCGGTCTCTGCACTTTCGCGCCGCGCCTGCGGTAGACCTGTTGCCGCTAGCCGGTCTCTGCCTTTCGCGCCGGCCTGCAGGGTAGACCTGTTACCGCTAGCGGTCTCGGCCTTTCGCGCGCCCGCCGCAGGGTAGACCCTGTTGCCGCTAGCGGTCTCTGCCTTCGCGCCGGCCTGCGATGGTAGACCTGTTGCCGCTAGCCGGTCTCGGCCTTCGCGCCCGCCTGCGAGGTAGACCTGTTGCCGCTAGCCGGTCTCTGCCTTTCGCGCCGGCCTGCGAGGTAGACCTGTTGCCGCTAGCGGTCTCGGCCTTCGCGCCCAGCGCCTGCAGGCGTAGACCTGTTGCCGCTAGCCGGTCTCGGCCTTTCGCGCCGGCGCTCGCGGAGTGAGACCTGTTGCCGCTAGCCGGTCTCGGCCTTTCGCGCCCGCCGCCGGGTAGACCTGTTGCCGCTAGCGGTCTCGGCCTTTCGCGCCGCGCCGCGAGGTAGACCTGTTGCCGCTAGCCGGTCTCGGCCTTCGCGCCGCGCCGCGGGTAGACCTGTTGCCGCTAGCCGGTCGGCCTTCGCGCGCGCCGCCAGGTAGACCTGTTGCCGCTAGCCGGTCTACGGCCTTTCGCGCCGCGCCTGCAGCGGGTAGACCTGTTGCCGCTAGCGGTCTACCGCCTTCGGCGCCGGCGCCGTGAGTAGACCTGGTGCCGCTAGCCGGTCTCGGCCTATCAGCGCCCGCGTCGCGCGAGTAGACCTGTGACGTAGCGGTCTACGGCCTTGGCGCGCGCGAGTACAGCGGACGTCAGCTCTAGCCCTAGACCTCTTAGCCGGAAGGCCGCGGACACCAGGTCTACCTTAAGCGGGAATGCATGGCGGACACCAGGTCTACCCCTTAAGCGGGAATGCAGGCGGACACCAGGTCTACCCCTTCAGCGGGAATGCAGGCGGACACCAGGTCTACCCCTTAAGCGGGAATGCAGGCGGACAACAGGTCTACCCCTTAAGCGGGAATGCAGGCGGACAACAGGTCTACCCCTTAAGCGGGAATGCCGGCGGACACCAGGTCTACCCCTTAATCGGGAATGCAGGCGGACAACAGGTCTACCCCTTAAGCGGGAATGCCGGCGGACAACAGGTCTACCCCTTAAGCGGGAATGCAGGCGGACACCAGGTCTACCCCTTAATCGGGAATGCCGGCGGACACCAGGTCTACCCCTTAAGCGGGAATGCCGGCGGACACCAGGTCTACCCCTTAAGCGGGAATGCCGGCGGACACCAGGTCTACCCCTTAAGCGGGAATGCCGGCGGACACCAGGTCTACCCCTTAAGCGGGAATGCCGGCGGACACCAGGTCTACCCCTTAAGCGGGAATGCCGGCGGACACCAGGTCTACCCCTTAAGCGGGAATGCCGGCGGACACCAGGTCTACCCCTTAAGCGGGAATGCAGGCGGACACCAGGTCTACCCCTTAATCGGGAATGCAGGCGGACAACAGGTCTACCCCTTAAGCGGGAATGCCGGCGGACACCAGGTCTACCCTTAATCGGGAATGCAGGCGGACAACAGGTCTACCCCTTAAGCGGGAATGCAGGCGGACACCAGGTCTACCCCTTAGCGGGAATGCAGGCGGACACAGGTCTACCCCTTAATCGGGAATGCAGGCGGACACCAGGTCTACCCCTTAAGCGGGAATGCAGGCGGACAGCAGGTCTACCCCTTAAGCGGGAATGCAGGCGGACACCAGGTCTACCCCTTAAGCGGGAATGCAGGCGGACACCAGGTCTACCCCTTAAGCGGGAATGCCGGCGGACAACAGGTCTACCCCTTAAGCGGGAATGCAGGCGGACACCAGGTCTACCCCTTAATCGGGAATGCAGGCGGACAACAGGTCTACCCCTTAAGCGGGAATGCAGGCGGACACCAGGTCTACCCCTTAAGCGGGAATGCAGGCGGACAACAGGTCTACCCCTTAAGCGGGAATGCAGGCGGACACCAGGTCTACCCCTTAAGCGGGAATGCAGGCGGACACCAGGTCTACCCCTTAAGCGGGAATGCAGGCGGACACCAGGTCTACCCCTTAAGCGGGAATGCAGGCGGACACCAGGTCTACCCCTTAAGCGGGAATGCAGGCGGACACCAGGTCTACCCCTTAAGCGGGAATGCAGGCGGACACCAGGTCTACCCTTAATCGGGAATGCAGGCGGACACCAGGTCTACCCCTTAATCGGGAATGCAGGCGGACACCAGGTCTACCCCTTAATCGGGAATGCCGGCGGACAACAGGTCTACCCTTAGTCGGGAATGCAGGCGGACACAGGTCTACCCCTTAATCGGGAATGCAGGCGGACAACAGGTCTACCCCTTAAGCGGGAATGCCGGCGGACACCAGGTCTACCCCTTAGTCGGGAATGCAGGCGGACAACAGGTCTACCCCTTAAGCGGGAATGCCGGCGGACACCAGGTCTACCCTTAAGCGGGAATGCAGGCGGACACCAGGTCTACCCCTTAATCGGGAATGCAGGCGGACAACAGGTCTACCCCTTAAGCGGGAATGCAGGCGGACAACAGGTCTACCCCTTAGTCGGGAATGCAGGCGGACACCAGGTCTACCCCTTAAGCGGGAATGCCGGCGGACACCAGGTCTACCCTTAAGCGGGAATGCAGGCGGACACCAGGTCTACCCTTAGTCGGGAATGCAGGCGGACAACAGGTCTACCCTTAAGCGGGAATGCCGGCGGACACCAGGTCTACCCCTTAAGCGGGAATGCAGGCGGACACCAGGTCTACCCCTTAAGCGGGAATGCAGGCGGACACCAGGTCTACCCCTTAATCGGGAATGCAGGCGGACAACAGGTCTACCCCTTAAGCGGGAATGCAGGCGGACACCAGGTCTACCCCTTAATGCGGGAATGCCGGCGGACAACAGGTCTACCCCTTAATCGGGAATGCAGGCGGACAACAGGTCTACCCCTTAATCGGGAATGCAGGCGGACAACAGGTCTACCCTAAGCGGGAATGCGGCGGACACAGGTCTACCCCTTAGTCGGGAATGCAGGCGGACACCAGGTCTACCCTTAATCGGGAATGCAGGCGGACAACAGGTCTACCCCTTAATCGGGAATGCAGGCGGACAACAGGTCTACCCTTAAGCGGGAATGCAGGCGGACACCAGGTCTACCCCTTAATCGGGAATGCAGGCGGACAACAGGTCTACCCCTTAAGCGGGAATGCCGGCGGACACAGGTCTACCCTTAAGCGGGAATGCAGGCGGACAACAGGTCTACCCCTTAAGCGGGAATGCAGGCGGACAACAGGTCTACCCCTTAGTCGGGAATGCAGGCGGACACCAGGTCTACCCCTTAGCGGGAATGCAGGCGGACACCAGGTCTACCCCTTAATCGGGAATGCAGGCGGACACCAGGTCTACCCCTTAATGCGGGAATGCAGGCGGACAACAGGTCTACCCCTTAAGCGGGAATGCCGGCGGACACCAGGTCTACCCCTTAATCGGGAATGCAGGCGGACAACAGGTCTACCCCTTAAGCGGGAATGCAGGCGGACAACAGGTCTACCCTTAATCGGGAATGCAGGCGGACAACAGGTCTACCCCTTAAGCGGGAATGCCGGCGGACAACAGGTCTACCCCTAAGCGGGAATGCAGGCGGACAACAGGTCTACCCCTTAAGCGGGAATGCAGGCGGACACCAGGTCTACCCCTTAATCGGGAATGCCGGCGGACACCAGGTCTACCCTTAAGCGGGAATGCAGGCGGACACCAGGTCTACCCCTGTCACGGGAATGCAGGCGGACAACAGGTCTACCCCTTAATCGGGAATGCAGGCGGACACCAGGTCTACCCCTTAATCGGGAATGCAGGCGGACAACAGGTCTACCCCTTAAGCGGGAATGCCGGCGGACACCAGGTCTACCCCTTAATCGGGAATGCAGGCGGACAACAGGTCTACCCCTTAAGCGGGAATGCCGGCGGACACCAGGTCTACCCCTTAAGCGGGAATGCAGGCGGACACCAGGTCTACCCCTTAAGCGGGAATGCAGGCGGACACCAGGTCTACCCCTTAAGCGGGAATGCAGGCGGACAACAGGTCTACCCTTAAGCGGGAATGCAGGCGGACAACAGGTCTACCCCTTAAGCGGGAATGCCGGCGGACACCAGGTCTACCCCTTAATCGGGAATGCAGGCGGACAACAGGTCTACCCCTTAATCGGGAATGCAGGCGGACAACAGGTCTACCCTTAATCGGGAATGCCGGCGGACAACAGGTCTACCCCTTAAGCGGGAATGCCGGCGGACACCAGGTCTACCCCTTAGTCGGGAATGCAGGCGGACAACAGGTCTACCCCTTAAGCGGGAATGCCGGCGGACAACAGGTCTACCCCTTAAGCGGGAATGCAGGCGGACAACAGGTCTACCCTTAAGCGGGAATGCAGGCGGACAACAGGTCTACCCCTTAAGCGGGAATGCAGGCGGACACCAGGTCTACCCTTAAGCGGGAATGCAGGCGGACAACAGGTCTACCCTTAGTCGGGAATGCAGGCGGACAACAGGTCTACCCCTTAATCGGGAATGCAGGCGGACACCAGGTCTACCCCTTAGTCGGGAATGCAGGCGGACACCAGGTCTACCCCTTAAGCGGGAATGCAGGCGGACAACAGGTCTACCCCTTAATCGGGAATGCAGGCGGACAACAGGTCTACCCCTTAAGCGGGAATGCCGGCGGACACCAGGTCTACCCCTTAATCGGGGAATGCAGGCGGACACCAGGTCTACCCCTTAAGCGGGGAATGCAGGCGGACAACAGGTCTACCCCTTAAGCGGGAATGCAGGCGGACAACAGGTCTACCCCTTAATCGGGAATGCAGGCGGACAACAGGTCTACCCCTTAAGCGGGAATGCCGGCGGACACCAGGTCTACCCCTTAATCGGGAATGCCGGCGGACACCAGGTCTACCCCTTAGTCGGGAATGCAGGCGGACAACAGGTCTACCCCTTAGTCGGGGAATGCAGGCGGACACCAGGTCTACCCCTTAAGCGGGAATGCCGGCGGACACCAGGTCTACCCCTTAATCGGGAATGCAGGCGGACAACAGGTCTACCCCTTAAGCGGGAATGCAGGCGGACACCAGGTCTACCCTTAAGCGGGAATGCAGGCGGACAACAGGTCTACCCCTTAATCGGGAATGCAGGCGGACAACAGGTCTACCCCTTAAGCGGGAATGCCGGCGGACACCAGGTCTACCCCTTAAGCGGGAATGCAGGCGGACAACAGGTCTACCCCTTAATCGGGAATGCAGGCGGACAACAGGTCTACCCCTTAATCGGGAATGCAGGCGGACACCAGGTCTACCCCTTAGTCGGGAATGCAGGCGGACAACAGGTCTACCCTTAAGCGGGAATGCAGGCGGACACCAGGTCTACCCCTTAGTCGGGAATGCAGGCGGACACCAGGTCTACCCCTTAAGCGGGAATGCCGGCGGACACCAGGTCTACCCCTTAATCGGGAATGCAGGCGGACAACAGGTCTACCCCTTAAGCGGGAATGCAGGCGGACACCAGGTCTACCCCTTAAGCGGGAATGCAGGCGGACACCAGGTCTACCCCTTAGTCGGGAATGCAGGCGGACAACAGGTCTACCCCTTAAGCGGGAATGCCGGCGGACAACAGGTCTACCCCTTAGTCGGGAATGCAGGCGGACAACAGGTCTACCCTTAAGCGGGAATGCCGGCGGACACCAGGTCTACCCCTTAAGCGGGAATGCAGGCGGACAACAGGTCTACCCCTTAAGCGGGAATGCAGGCGGACAACAGGTCTACCCCTTAAGCGGGAATGCCGGCGGACACCAGGTCTACCCCTTAAGCGGGGAATGCAGGCGGACAACAGGTCTACCCCTTAGTCGGGGAATGCAGGCGGACAACAGGTCTACCCTTAGTCGGGAATGCAGGCGGACAACAGGTCTACCCTTAGTCGGGAATGCAGGCGGACACCAGGTCTACCCTTAATCGGGAATGCAGGCGGACACCAGGTCTACCCCTTAATCGGGAATGCAGGCGGACAACAGGTCTACCCCTTCAGCGGGAATGCCGGCGGACAACAGGTCTACCCTTAATCGGGAATGCAGGCGGACAACAGGTCTACCCCTTAATCGGGAATGCAGGCGGACAACAGGTCTACCCCTTAATCGGGAATGCAGGCGGACAACAGGTCTACCCCTTAGCGGGAATGCCGGCGGACAACAGGTCTACCCCTTAGTCGGGAATGCAGGCGGACAACAGGTCTACCCCTTAAGCGGGAATGCCGGCGGACACCAGGTCTACCCCTTAAGCGGGAATGCAGGCGGACAACAGGTCTACCCCTTAAGCGGGAATGCAGGCGGACAACAGGTCTACCCTTAGTCGGGAATGCAGGCGGACAACAGGTCTACCCCTTAAGCGGGAATGCAGGCGGACACCAGGTCTACCCCTTAAGTCGGGAATGCAGGCGGACACCAGGTCTACCCCTTAATCGGGAATGCAGGCGGACAACAGGTCTACCCCTTAAGCGGGAATGCAGGCGGACAACAGGTCTACCCCTTAGCGGGAATGCAGGCGGACACCAGGTCTACCCTTAATCGGGAATGCAGGCGGACAACAGGTCTACCCCTTAAGCGGGAATGCCGGCGGACAACAGGTCTACCCTTAGTCGGGAATGCAGGCGGACAACAGGTCTACCCCTTAGCGGGAATGCCGGCGGACACCAGGTCTACCCCTTAAGCGGGAATGCCGGCGGACAACAGGTCTACCCCTTAATCGGGAATGCAGGCGGACAACAGGTCTACCCCTTAAGCGGGAATGCAGGCGGACACCAGGTCTACCCTTAGTCGGGAATGCAGGCGGACACCAGGTCTACCCTTAAGCGGGAATGCAGGCGGACACCAGGTCTACCCCTTAATCGGGAATGCAGGCGGACAACAGGTCTACCCCTTAGTCGGGAATGCAGGCGGACAACAGGTCTACCCCTTAAGCGGGAATGCCGGCGGACAGCAGGTCTACCCCTTAATCGGGAATGCAGGCGGACACCAGGTCTACCCCTTAAGCGGGAATGCAGGCGGACAACAGGTCTACCCCTTAAGCGGGAATGCAGGCGGACAACAGGTCTACCCCTTAAGCGGGAATGCAGGCGGACAACAGGTCTACCCCTTAATCGGGAATGCCGGCGGACATCAGAGTCTACCCCTTAATCGGGAATGCAGGCGGACACCAGGTCTACCCCTTAGCGGGGAATGCCGGCGGACACCAGGTCTACCCCTTAAGCGGGAATGCAGGCGGACACCAGGTCTACCCCTTAATCGGGAATGCAGGCGGACAACAGGTCTACCCCTTAAGCGGGAATGCAGGCGGACACCAGGTCTACCCCTTAGCGGGAATGCCGGCGGACAACAGGTCTACCCCTTAATCGGGAATGCAGGCGGACAACAGGTCTACCCCTTAATCGGGAATGCCGGCGGACACCAGGTCTACCCCTTAAGCGGGAATGCAGGCGGACAACAGGTCTACCCCTTAAGCGGGAATGCAGGCGGACAACAGGTCTACCCCTTAAGCGGGAATGCAGGCGGACAACAGGTCTACCCCTTAAGCGGGAATGCAGGCGGACACCAGGTCTACCCCTTAAGCGGGAATGCAGGCGGACAACAGGTCTACCCCTTAATCGGGAATGCAGGCGGACAACAGGTCTACCCCTTAAGCGGGAATGCCGGCGGACACCAGGTCTACCCCTTAATCGGGAATGCAGGCGGACAACAGGTCTACCCTTAATCGGGAATGCAGGCGGACAACAGGTCTACCCCTTAAGCGGGAATGCAGGCGGACACCAGGTCTACCCCTTAATCGGGAATGCAGGCGGACAACAGGTCTACCCCTTAAGCGGGAATGCCGGCGGACACCAGGTCTACCCCTTAAGCGGGAATGCAGGCGGACAACAGGTCTACCCCTTAATCGGGAATGCAGGCGGACAACAGGTCTACCCCTTAAGTCGGGAATGCAGGCGGACACCAGGTCTACCCCTTAGCGGGAAGGCAGGCGGACAACAGGTCTACCCCTTAATCGGGAATGCAGGCGGACAACAGGTCTACCCCTTAAGCGGGAATGCCGGCGGACAACAGGTCTACCCCTTAATCGGGAATGCAGGCGGACAACAGGTCTACCCCTTAGCGGGAATGCCGGCGGACACCAGGTCTACCCCTAAGCGGGAATGCAGGCGGACAACAGGTCTACCCCTTAAGCGGGAATGCAGGCGGACAACAGGTCTACCCCTTAAGCGGGAATGCAGGCGGACACCAGGTCTACCCTTAAGCGGGAATGCAGGCGGACACCAGGTCTACCCCTTAATCGGGAATGCAGGCGGACAACAGGTCTACCCCTTAAGCGGGAATGCAGGCGGACACCAGGTCTACCCCTTAATCGGGAATGCAGGCGGACAACAGGTCTACCCCTTAGCGGGAATGCCGGCGGACAACAGGTCTACCCTTAATCGGGAATGCAGGCGGACAACAGGTCTACCCTTAATCGGGAATGCAGGCGGACAACAGGTCTACCCCTTAGTCGGGAATGCAGGCGGACAACAGGTCTACCCTTAATCGGGAATGCAGGCGGACAACAGGTCTACCCCTTAAGCGGGAATGCAGGCGGACAACAGGTCTACCCCTTAGCGGGGAATGCAGGCGGACACCAGGTCTACCCTTAATCCCGGGAATGCAGGCGGACAACAGGTCTACCCCTTAATCGGGAATGCGGGCGGACAACAGGTCTACCCCTTAAGCGGGAATGCAGGCGGACAACAGGTCTACCCCTTAAGCGGGAATGCAGGCGGACACCAGGTCTACCCCTTAATCGGGAATGCAGGCGGACAACAGGTCTACCCCTTAATCGGGAATGCAGGCGGACAACAGGTCTACCCCTTAAGCGGGGAAGGCCGGCGGACACCAGGTCTACCCTTAAGCGGGAATGCAGGCGGACAACAGGTCTACCCCTTAAGCGGGAATGCCGGCGGACAACAGGTCTACCCCTTAGTCGGGAATGCAGGCGGACAACAGGTCTACCCCTTAAGCGGGAATGCAGGCGGACAACAGGTCTACCCTTAATCGGGAATGCAGGCGGACACCAGGTCTACCCCTTAAGCGGGAATGCAGGCGGACAACAGGTCTACCCCCTTAATCGGGAATGCAGGCGGACAACAGGTCTACCCCTTAATCGGGAATGCAGGCGGACACCAGGTCTACCCCTTAATCGGGAATGCAGGCGGACACCAGGTCTACCCTTAATCGGGAATGCAGGCGGACAACAGGTCTACCCCTTAAGCGGGAATGCCGGCGGACACCAGGTCTACCCCTTAATCGGGAATGCAGGCGGACAACAGGTCTACCCCTTAGTCGGGAATGCAGGCGGACACAGGTCTACCCATCGGAATGCGGCGGACACAGGTCTACCCTTAGCGGGAATGCGGCGGACACCAGGTCTACCCCTTAATCGGGAATGCAGGCGGACAGCAGGTCTACCCCTTAAGCGAGGGATACCGGCGGACAACAGGTCTACCCCTTAATCGGGAATGCAGGCGGACACCAGGTCTACCCCTTAGTCGGGAATGCAGGCGGACAACAGGTCTACCCTTAATCGGGAATGCAGGCGGACAACAGGTCTACCCCTTAAGCGGGAATGCCGGCGGACAACAGGTCTACCCCTTAATCGGGAATGCAGGCGGACAACAGGTCTACCCTTAGTCGGGAATGCAGGCGGACAACAGGTCTACCCCTTAATCGGGAATGCAGGCGGACAACAGGTCTACCCCTTAGTCGGGAATGCAGGCGGACAACAGGTCTACCCCTTAAGCGGGAATGCCGGCGGACACCAGGTCTACCCCTTAGTCGGGAATGCAGGCGGACAACAGGTCTACCCCTTAAGCGGGAATGCAGGCGGACAACAGGTCTACCCCTTAATCGGGAATGCAGGCGGACAACAGGTCTACCCCTTAATCGGGAATGCAGGCGGACAACAGGTCTACCCCTTAAGCGGGAATGCCGGCGGACAACAGGTCTACCCCTTAGTCGGGAATGCAGGCGGACACCAGGTCTACCCCCTTAATCGGGAATGCAGGCGGACAACAGGTCTACCCCTTAAGCGGGAATGCAGGCGGACAACAGGTCTACCCCTTAATCGGGAATGCAGGCGGACAACAGGTCTACCCCTTAATCGGGGAATGCAGGCGGACACCAGGTCTACCCCTTAATCGGGAATGCAGGCGGACAACAGGTCTACCCCTTAATCGGGAATGCAGGGGGACAACAGGTCTACCCCTTAAGCGGGAATGCAGGCGGACAACAGGTCTACCCCTTAGCGGGAATGCAGGCGGACAACAGGTCTACCCCTTAATCGGGAATGCAGGCGGACACCAGGTCTACCCCTTAATCGGGAATGCAGGCGGACAACAGGTCTACCCCTTAATCGGGAATGCAGGCGGACAACAGGTCTACCCCTAAGCGGGAATGCCGGCGGACAACAGGTCTACCCCTTAGTCGGGAATGCAGGCGGACAACAGGTCTACCCCTTAATCGGGAATGCGGGGCGGACAACAGGTCTACCCCTTAAGCGGGAATGCAGGCGGACAACAGGTCTACCCCTTAATCGGGAATGCAGGCGGACACCAGGTCTACCCCTTAGTCGGGAATGCAGGCGGACAACAGGTCTACCCCTTAATCGGGAATGCAGGCGGACAACAGGTCTACCCCTTAAGCGGGAATGCAGGCGGACAACAGGTCTACCCCTTAAGCGGGAATGCCGGCGGACAACAGGTCTACCCCTTAGTCGGGAATGCAGGCGGACAACAGGTCTACCCCTTAATCGGGAATGCAGGCGGACAACAGGTCTACCCCTTAATCGGGAATGCAGGCGGACAACAGGTCTACCCCTTAAGCGGGAATGCAGGCGGACAACAGGTCTACCCCTTAAGCGGGAATGCAGGCGGACAACAGGTCTACCCCTTAGGCGGGAATGCCGGCGGACAACAGGTCTACCCCTTAAGCGGGAATGCCGGCGGACACCAGGTCTACCCCTTAATCGGGGAATGCAGGCGGACACCAGGTCTACCCCTTAATCGGGAATGCAGGCGGACACAGGTCTACCCTTAATCGGGAATGCAGGCGGACAACAGGTCTACCCCTTTAGCGGGAATGCCGGCGGACAACAGGTCTACCCCTTAATCGGGAATGCAGGCGGACACCAGGTCTACCCCTTAATCGGGAATGCAGGCGGACAACAGGTCTACCCCTAATCGGGAATGCGGGCGGACAACAGGTCTACCCCTTAAGCGGGGAATGCCGGCGGACAACAGGTCTACCCCTTAATCGGGAATGCAGGCGGACAACAGGTCTACCCCTTAGCGGGAATGCAGGCGGACAACAGGTCTACCCCTTAAGCGGGAATGCAGGCGGACAACAGGTCTACCCCTTAGTCGGGAATGCAGGCGGACAACAGGTCTACCCCTTAATCGGGAATGCAGGCGGACACCAGGTCTACCCCTTAAGCGGGAATGCAGGCGGACAACAGGTCTACCCTTAATCGGGAATGCAGGCGGACAACAGGTCTACCCCTTAATCGGGAATGCAGGCGGACAACAGGTCTACCCCTTAATCGGGAATGCAGGCGGACAACAGGTCTACCCCCTTAATCGGGAATGCAGGCGGACACCAGGTCTACCCCTTAATCGGGAATGCAGGCGGACAACAGGTCTACCCCTTAATCGGGAATGCGGGCGGACAACAGGTCTACCCCTGAAGCGGGAATGCCGGCGGACAACAGGTCTACCCCTTAATCGGGAATGCAGGCGGACAACAGGTCTACCCCTTAATCGGGAATACAGGGCGGACAACAGGTCTACCCCTTAATCGGGAATGCAGGCGGACAACAGGTCTACCCCTGATCGGGAATAAGGGCGGACAACAGGTCTACCCCTTAATCGGGAATGCAGGCGGACAACAGGTCTACCCCTAATCGGGAATACGGGCGGACAACAGGTCTACCCCTTAAGCGGGAATGCCGGCGGACAACAGGTCTACCCCTTAGTCGGGAATGCAGGCGGACAACAGGTCTACCCCTAATCGGGAATAAGAGGCGGACAACAGGTCTACCCCTTTAGCGGGAATGCCGGCGGACAACAGGTCTACCCCTTAAGCGGGAATGCAGGCGGACACCAGGTCTACCCCTTAATCGGGAATGCAGGCGGACAACAGGTCTACCCCTAATCGGGAATGCGGGCGGACAACAGGTCTACCCCTTAAGCGGGAATGCCGGCGGACAACAGGTCTACCCCTTAATCGGGAATGCAGGCGGACAACAGGTCTACCTCTTAAGCGGGAATGCCGGCGGACACCAGGTCTACCCCTTAAGCGGGAATGCAGGCGGACAACAGGTCTACCCCTTAATCGGGAATGCAGGCGGACAACAGGTCTACCCCTTAATCAGGAATGCAGGCGGACAACAGGTCTACCCCTTAAGCGGGAATGCCGGCGGACAACAGGTCTACCCCTTAATCGGGAATGCAGGCGGACAACAGGTCTACCCCTTAATCGGGAATGCAGGCGGACACCAGGTCTACCCCTAATCGGGAATGCAGGCGGACAACAGGTCTACCCCTTAATCGGGAATGCGGGCGGACAACAGGTCTACCCCTTAAGCGGGAATGCCGGCGGACAACAGGTCTACCCCTTAATCGGGAATGCAGGCGGACAACAGGTCTACCCCTTAATCGGGAATGCAGGCGGACAACAGGTCTACCCCTTAATCGGGAATGCAGGCGGACAACAGGTCTACCCCTTAATCGGGAATGCGGGCGGACAACAGGTCTACCCCTTAAGCGGGAATGCCGGCGGACAACAGGTCTACCCCTTAATCGGGAATGCAGGCGGACAACAGGTCTACCCCTAATCGGGAATGCAGGCGGACAACAGGTCTACCCCTTAATCGGGAATGCAGGCGGACAACAGGTCTACCCCTTAATCGGGAATGCAGGCGGACAACAGGTCTACCCCTTAAGCGGGAATGCCGGCGGACAACAGGTCTACCCCTTAATCGGGGAATGCAGGCGGACAACAGGTCTACCCCTAGTCGGGAATGCAGGCGGACAACAGGTCTACCCCTTAAGCGGGAATGCCGGCGGACAACAGGTCTACCCCTTAATCGGGAATGCAGGCGGACAACAGGTCTACCCCTTAATCGGGAATGCAGGCGGACAACAGGTCTACCCCTTAATCGGGAATGCAGGCGGACAACAGGTCTACCCCTAATCGGGAATGCGGGCGGACAACAGGTCTACCCCTTAAGCGGGAATGCAGGCGGACAACAGGTCTACCCCTTAATCGGGAATGCAGGCGGACAACAGGTCTACCCCTTAATCGGGAATGCAGGCGGACAACAGGTCTACCCCTTAATCGGGAATGCGGGCGGACAACAGGTCTACCCTTAAGCGGGAATGCCGGCGGACAACAGGTCTACCCCTTAGTCGGGAATGCAGGCGGACAACAGGTCTACCCCTTAATCGGGAATGCGGGCGGACACCAGGTCTACCCCTTAATCGGGAATGCAGGCGGACAACAGGTCTACCCCTTAATCGGGAATGCAGGCGGACAACAGGTCTACCCCTTAATCGGGAATGCAGGCGGACAACAGGTCTACCCCTTAATCGGGAATGCAGGCGGACAACAGGTCTACCCCTTAAGCGGGAATGCAGGCGGACAACAGGTCTACCCCTTAATCGGGAATGCAGGCGGACAACAGGTCTACCCCTTAATGCGGGAATGCGGGCGGACAACAGGTCTACCCCTTAAGCGGGAATGCCGGCGGACAACAGGTCTACCCTTAAGCGGGAATGCAGGCGGACACCAGGTCTACCCTTAGTCGGGAATGCAGGCGGACAACAGGTCTACCCCTAATCGGGAATGCGGGCGGACAACAGGTCTACCCTTAAGCGGGAATGCCGGCGGACAACAGGTCTACCCCTGTCAGCGGGAATGCAGGCGGACAACAGGTCTACCCCTTAATCGGGAATGCAGGCGGACACCAGGTCTACCCCTTAAGCGGGAATGCAGGCGGACAACAGGTCTACCCCTTCAGCGGGAATGCAGGCGGACAACAGGTCTACCCCTTAAGCGGGAATGCAGGCGGACAACAGGTCTACCCCTTAATCGGGAATGCAGGCGGACAACAGGTCTACCCCTTAAGCGGGAATGCAGGCGGACAACAGGTCTACCCCTTAATCGGGAATGCAGGCGGACAACAGGTCTACCCCTTAAGCGGGAATGCAGGCGGACACCAGGTCTACCCCTTAAGCGGGAATGCCGGCGGACACCAGGTCTACCCCTTAATCGGGAATGCAGGCGGACAACAGGTCTACCCCTTAAGCCGAGGAATGCCGAGGCCCGGACAACAGGTCTACCCCTTAAGCGGGAATGCCGGCGGACAACAGGTCTACCCCTTAATCGGGAATGCAGGCGGACAACAGGTCTACCCCTTAATCGGGAATGCAGGCGGACAACAGGTCTACCCCTTAAGCGGGAATGCAGGCGGACACCAGGTCTACCCCTAGTCAGGGGAATGCGAGGCGGACAACAGGTCTACCCCTTAAGCGGGAATGCCGGCGGACAACAGGTCTACCCCTTAAGCGGGAATGCAGGCGGACAACAGGTCTACCCCTTACTCGGGAAAGCCGGCGGACACCAGGTCTACCCCTTAAGCGGGAATGCCGGCGGACACCAGGTCTACCCCTTGACGGGAATGCAGGCGGACAACAGGTCTACCCCTTAAGCGGGAATGCCGGCGGACAACAGGTCTACCCCTTAAGCGGGAATGCAGGCGGACAACAGGTCTACCCCTTAAGCGGGAATGCCGGCGGACACCAGGTCTACCCCTTAAGCGGGAATGCAGGCGGACACCAGGTCTACCCTTAGTCGGGAATGCAGGCGGACAACAGGTCTACCCCTTAAGCGGGAATGCCGGCGGACAACAGGTCTACCCCTTAATCGGGAATGCAGGCGGACACCAGGTCTACCCCTTAATCGGGAATGCAGGCGGACAACAGGTCTACCCCTTCAGCGGGAATGCAGGCGGACAACAGGTCTACCCCTTAGCGGGAATGCCGGCGGACACCAGGTCTACCCCTTAATCGGGAATGCAGGCGGACAACAGGTCTACCCCTTAGTCGGGAATGCAGGCGGACAACAGGTCTACCCCTTAAGCGGGAATGCCGGCGGACACCAGGTCTACCCCTTAATCGGGAATGCAGGCGGACAACAGGTCTACCCCTTAATCGGGAATGCAGGCGGACAACAGGTCTACCCCTTAGTCGGGAATGCAGGCGGACAACAGGTCTACCCGCTGGCTGGGTAGACCTGGTGTCCTCGGAAGTGCGCTAAGGAGTCGCTGTTTTCGGCTGCCTCCGGCTACCTCATCGTAGGAGGCGGCGTGCTCCGCTGCGCCACCCGGTCACCTAGGCTTCGTTCTCTTGTGCTCGTCGGCCTCCTGGGCCCGCTTGTCCGTATCATGGGAGACAGGGTTACAGGCGGTCTCCCATGCAGGCTGTGCAGTGCCTGTGTCCGTAGGCGGAAAAGAAGCGGCCTGCGAAGCGATCGTGCCGGCCCAGGAACCGTACCGCCAATGCACGGCAAGGACTCTCCCGTGGCCTTGTCCGGCATTCCAGTAACCCCAGTTGACTAGAGACAGGTGGAAGCGGCGAGCTGCTCCCGGCCGGGCCGAGGCGGCGAGGGGCGCGGCGAAGAAGCGCCGGCGTGTCCCCGCTGCGGCCCGGCTGCTGCGGTTCCGTGGAAAAAAAAGTGCAGCGGGCGAGATCGCGAGCTGCACCCGGCCCAGGCGGCGGGCGAAAGAAGCGAGCCGCGAGAAGAAGCGCGGCGCGTGTCCCGCTCCGGCCCGGCTGCTGCGGTTTCGCAGCGGCGTCACGAGCTGTGCTCCCGGCCCAGGCCAGGTGAGGCGGGAGACCCCGAAGCGAAGCGAAGCCGCGGCGCGTGTCCCGCTCCGGCCCGGCTGCTGCGGTTTCGCAGCGGCGATCGCGAGCTGTGCTCCCGGCCCAGGCCAGGTGAGGCGGGGAGACCCGAAGCGGAAGCGAAGCCGCGGCAGCGTGTCCCGCTCGGCCCGGCTGCTGCGGTTTCGCAGCGGCGATCGCGACTGTGCTCCCGGCCCAGGCCAGGTGAGGCGGGAGACCCGAAGCGAGGCGAAGCCGCGGCGCGTGTCCAGCTCGGCCCGGCTGCTGCGGTTTCGCAGCGGCGATGCGAGCTGTGCTCCCGGCCCAGGCCAGGTGAGGCGGGGAGACCCGAAGCGAGGCGAAGCCGCGGCGCGTGTCCGCTCGGCCCGGCTGCTGCGGTTTCGCGAAAGGAGGCGGGTGCCCGTTCGCTCCTCCGGCGATGGTGGCGGGCGGCGGCGGCGCCTCGTCCTTTTCCGCCCGGCCTTAAGCCGGGGCCGGCCCGCTCTGGCGGGTGCGGCGTTCTTCGGCTGCCGGTCGGTGCGCTTTTACCGGCAGCGGGGCTGGACGCTGACGACGGGGTTGCGTTGAGCCTGCCGAGAGGTAGGTTCCCGGCCCCTTCCCGAGAGCTCCCCGAGAGCACGGCTCGCTCGGCCGCCCGAGGTGGCAGCGCCTCGTTCCGCTCCCGACCCGTCTTGCCCAGAGAGAGCGTCCGCCTGGGAAGAGGCTACGGCGAGGGGCGTGCGGTGGGGCATCGGCCTCGCCTCGGCTCGCCCAAGAGGGGCTCGGTGGCGGGAGTCGCCCGTGGAGTTTGCCCGGCGGGGTTGGCGGCACCCCTTCCCGCCGTGCCTCGTTGAAAGCATGGTTCCCCCTTCCTCGGCCCTAAGCCGGGGACCCGCGTAGCGGCGAATCGTTCATTTAGCGGTGGCGGCGGCCGCTGGTGGCCGGCCTGCGCGTAGAAGCGAGCGGAACCCGACAGAGAGCGAGAAAAAGCCCCGGCGTGTGGGGCGAGCGGCGGCGCCTCGCCCATCTCCCTCCTCGGCTGGTGCGATCCGAGCCACCGTGGCGAGGCGGCCTGTGGGGTCTGGCCTGCTGCCCGGCTGCGGTGGCTGCCGGCGGGCTGGGCTGCGAGCGGCTCTGCTTTTTCAGGCGTGGCGGAGTGTAGGGGCCGCCCGGCCTGTTCCCTTCTTTTCTCACGCGGCCTTAAGCCGCGGCTGCCAGCGGCGCTGGCGAGCGAAGAGTCGCGGGCCACGAGCGAAGGCCCAGAGAGGCGCTGTGTGCTGGCGAGAGAGACCGAGAGATCCGTGCGGCGGGCGGATGGGGAGTTTTGGGGGAGTTGAGTCTCGAGTCTCGCCCCCGCCTCCGGTCCCAGCGCGGGCTTCCGGACCCGTCGGCGAGGCGGATGGGGGTTTTAGGGGAAGTTGAGTCTCGAGTCTCGCCCCGCCCCGGCCGCCGCAGAGCCCGTGACCCCCGTGGCTAGCACGGGTCGTGCGGCGCATAGTGTGCTTTTGTCTTTTTCCTCTTTTCGGTTTTCTGTTGTCCCAGGAAAGAGTGGCGCTGGGGCCTTTGTCTCAGCGATCGATGAGGTGGTTCCTCGGGTGAGCGTCGGAAAGGGCCCTCGGCTGGCGAGCACCTCTCCCGGGGCTTCTCTCTGTCATGGAGGAAGCCTCGGCGGTGCCCTTCTCGAGCAGAGGCGGTCTCCTTTCGATCGGCCACCCCGTCGCCAGGCGAGTGTCGCTCCTCCGCTGCTTTGGGGAGGAGCGTGTTTACCGTCCCGGGCTGTGTGACGGCCGCGTGGCCCGCCAGTCCTCAGGTGTCCTTGGAAGCGCGCGAGTGCCGGTGCCGGCGGTCCCAGTATCGCCCATGGGTGCCGGCCGCGAGCAGCGCTCGGGGCGGCGGTGCGGCTCGAGCTCGAGCCGAGAGAAAGAGAGAGAGCGTGTGGTCCCCCGAGGAAGACGGAGAGAGAAGAGAGAGAAGGGGATGAGAACCGATGGGAGCACGGGCGGAGGAAAAGAGCCCGTTCAGCGCGCGCGCACCGCCGGCGCTCCTTGGTGGCGCCGCCGCCGCCTGCTGCAGAGCGAGCCGCCCGGCCTCGGGGCCTCAGGTGTCGGGCGCGCCGCCTCGTCGGTCGCTGTCTCCTCTAGCACGTCGGTGCTTTTCGGGCCCGGCCTCGAGGCGGGTCAGCTCAGCCGAGCCCCGTCCAGCGGCGTCGCCAGCGCGCCGTGACTGTCGGACCGCGAGGCCGAGTCTCGAAGGGCCGCGGGCCGAGAGAGCGAAGCCGAAGAAAGAGAAGAGAGAAAAAGCGGGGAAGGAAGGCGAAAAAGGCTGGCGTTGTTGTCGAGCGAGAAAGAAGCTGCGCCAGCGGTCGGCTCCTTGCCCGCGGCGTCGCGGAAGGGCCGGCCGCCGGAGATCGGCCGTGTCGCCGGGGCGTCTCCGCCTCCCGCCGCCCGGCGGTGGGGAGTTCGCTCAGCGCGTGGCGCCGTTCCCGCCCCAGGCGCCGCCGGGCGTGCTGCGCGATGTCGCCGGCCCGTCGCTGCCATACCGCCCCGCCCGGTCGGAGCGTGACGAGAGACGAGAGAGAGAGAGAGAAGCGGGGCGGTCAGGGTTGGCAGGGGCGCTCGCCGGGCGGTCCGGGCTCGCGAGGCGCCGCCCAGCGGGTGTGGCGGCTACCTGGTTGATCCTGCCAGTAGCATATGCTTGTCTCAAAGCTTAAGCCATGCATGTCTAAGTACACACGGGCAGTACAGTGAAACTGCGAATGGCTCATTAAATCAGTTATGGTTCCTTTGGTCGCTCCTCTCCCGCTCCTTGGATAACTGTGGTAATTCTAGAGCTAATACATGCCGACGGCGCCGACCTCCGGGGACGCGTGCATTTATCAGACCAAAACCAACCCGGGCCCGCCCGGCAGCTTTGGTGACTCTAGATAACCTCGAGCCGATCGCACGCCCTCGCGGCGGCGACCCATTCGAATGTCTGCCCTATCAACTTTCGATGGTACTGTCTGTGCCTACCATGGTGACCACGGGTGACGGGGAATCAGGGTTCGATTCCGGAGAGGAGCCTGAGAAGCGGCTACCACATCCAAGGAAGGCAGCAGGCGCGCAAATTACCCACTCCCGACCCGGGAGGTAGTGACGAAAAATAACAATACAGGACTCTTTCGAGGCCCTGTAATTGGAATGAGCGCACTTTAAATCCTTGAGCGAGGATCCATTGGAGGGCAAGTCTGGTGCCAGCAGCCGCGGTAATTCCAGCTCCAATAGCGTATCTTAAAGTTGCTGCAGTTAAAAAGCTCGTAGTTGGATCTTGGGATCGAGCTGGCGGTCCGCCGCGAGGCGAGCCACCGCCTGTCCCAGCCCCTGCCTCTCGGCGCCCCCTCGATGCTCTTAGCTGAGTGTCCCGCGGGGCCCGAAGCGTTTACTTTGAGAAAATTAGAGTGTTCAAAGCAGGCCGGCCGCCGGCGTACTGCAGCTAGGAATAATGGAATAGGACTCGGTTCTATTTTGTTGGTTTTTCGGAAGCGGGGCCATGATTAAGAGGGGCGGCCGGGGGCATTAGTATTGTGCGGCTAGAGGTGAAATTCTTGGACCGGCGCAAGGCGGCCTAGAGCAAGCATTTGCCAAGAATGTTTTCATTAATCAAGAGCGAAAGTGGGAGGTTAGAAGGCGATCAGATACCGTCGTAGTTCCGACCATAAGCGATGCCGACTGGCGATCGGCGGCGTTATTCCCCATGACCCGCCGGGCAGCTCCGGAAACCCAAGTCTTTGGGTTCCGGGGGAGTATAGTTGCAAAGCTGAAACTTAAAGGAATTGGCGGAAGGGCACCACCAGGAGTGGAGCCTGCGGCTTAATTGAGCTCAACACGGGAAACCTCACCCGGCCCGGACACGGACAGGATTGACAGATTGAGAGCTCTTTCTCGATTCCGTGGGTGGTGGTGCATGGCCGTTCTTAGTTGGTGGAGGCGATTTGTCTGGTTAATTCCGATAACGAGACGAGACTCTGGCATGCTAACTAGTTACTGCGACCCCGAGCGGTCGGCGTCCAACTTCTTAGAGGACAAGTGGCGTTCAGCCACCGAGATTGAGCAATAACAGGTCTGTGATGCCCTTAGATGTCGGGGCGCACGCGCAGCTGCACTGACTGGCTCTAGCTTGTGCCTACCCTCCGCCCGGCGAGCGCGGGGTAACCGTTGAACCCCATTCGTGATGGGATCGGGGATTACAATTCTTCCCGTGAGCGAGGAATTCCCAGTAAGTGCGGGTCATAAGCTCGCGTTGATTAAGTCCCTGCCCGCTTTGTACACACCGCCCGTCGCTACTACCGATTGGATGGTTTAGTGAGGTCCTCGGATCGGCCGGCGGTGCTCAGTTACGACCCTGCCGGGCGTCGAGAAGGCGGTCGAACTTGACTATCTAGAGAAGTAAAAGTCGTAACAAAGGTTTCCGTAGAGTGAACCTGCGGAAGGATCATTACCGGTGGGGGCCGGGCGCCTGCCGCGCCGCGCCCGTTTTCCGTTCGCACGCCCGGCTCCCCTCTCGCGGAGGAGGGCGCGCGCCTCCATGACGCCCGCGCGCGCAGCAGCAGCCCCAGAGAAAGCGCCGAGAGAGAGAGAGAGAGCGGAAGGCGCGCGGCGCCAGGCGTCTCCTCTCCGCGAGGAAAGGCGCTCGGCGCGAAGGCCGCCCAGCACGCCTGCGGCGCCCGCCCACCGTCTTGGGCGGCGAGCCGACCCAGCGCTAGACCGCGGCGTCGCGACGCAGGCGCCGCAGAAGCGCGGCGGGCTGGCGGCGCCGAGGCCGCCTTCTTCCCCCGCCGCGTCGGTCCGCTGTCGGTCCGTCCCGCCGGAGAGCGGAGAGGCGGCCGGGCCGGCCTCGAGCCTCGCCTCGCCACCGCGGCGGCGCCGCCCGAAGCGCGATCGCCAGCGCTCACGCCTCCCCACTCGGCAGGGCGTGGCGAGGTTTCGGCGGCGGGCAGCGTCCCAGCGCCCGGCGAGGCGGCCCGAGCCGCGGCGGTCTCTCGGGCGCAGCGCCGGGCTACTGAGAAACCCGGGCCCAGGCGGGCGGCGCGGCGGTGGCAGCGGGCGTCGAGCGCGCCCGCCCGTGGACGCTCCCCCCCGAAGGTGGCAGCGGGGAGGCACCCGGCGGGGCCATGCAGGTCGTTTCCCTCGCCCCAGGGTCAGGTACCTAGCGCTCAGCGCCTCGGCGGCCATGCCATCCCGCCCGGCTTTTTCCCTCGGCGTCGTCTGCGCGCCGTTAGGAGAGAGGCGGAAGAGAGAAGGGGACCGCCGGGCAGCGGAGGTTTAAAGACTCAGGCGGCTTCGACGCGCGCCGCCCTTGGCGGCGGCGCGGCCGGCAGCGGCGGTGCCGGGCGGCGGCGTCGGCGCCATCCGCGAGGGTAGGGAGCAGCCCGCTCGCGCCGATCCCCGCGCGCGGTGGCGTCCAGCGGCCCGCCGGCGCGCTCCTCCCTCCCTCGCTGTCGGTCGGCGTCCCGCGGCGGGAACAGCCGTGCCTTGCCGGGGAGGCGCCCCTGCCCCTCTCTGCGGCCCGGTCTCGGCGGAGAGACCGCGCGGCAAAACGCGGGAGTCCGGCCGCGGGGCCGACCGCTCGCCTCGACACGGGCCTCGCCCGGCTGCTGGCGAGTGCCTCAGCCCTCGTCGGCCGCGGGGTGGCGGCCGCCGGGAGCCCGCCACGCTCTCTCGCCTCTGGCCGCCGTGCGCGCCTGGCGGCGCCCGGCGCCAGCGGCGTGGGAGCGCGGCAGCGCGCTCTTGCCTCAGCGGCCTCGTGCCCGAAGAGCGTCAGCGGCGGCCGCCGTGCCGCCCGGCCATCCCTCCTGTCTCGGCGGCCCTCTCCGTGCCGTGCCGTGCCGTGCCAGGCGCGGCGACCCCGATGCCGGGTGTGGCGGCGTCGCCGCCCGGGTCAGTGTCGTCCCCGCCCGTCGCTTCCCCGTCGCCCTTCCTTTCCCGGCGGCGTGCGGCGGAAGGAATTGAGCGTGCGGGGCGGCGACGCGAGAGCGCTCCAACGCCCGGTCCCAGGCGGAAGCGAGAGCAGCGTGCACCGGCTGGCGCCCGTCATGCCTGCCCGCGGCGCGTGCCCGGCGGCAAAGGCTCCCTCCCGGCGAGGCGGCAGCGGCAGCGGCGGTCCCAGGCGTGCGGCGGCGGCGCGAGTCGCCGACCGGCCAGGCCTCCGGCGGCCGCCGGGCTCGGCGGCGGCGGGGAGAGCGGTCCAGCGCAGGAGGGGTTGCGCCGGCGGAAAGGCGCGATGGCGGCGGCGTCCCGCGAGGCGTCCGTAAGGCCGCTGGGAAAGAGGCCGGCCCAGCGCGCTCGGCGCGGCGACCTAGCGCTGGCAGATCCGTGGATCGGCAGGCGAAAGGCGCGGCGGAAGCGTGGCGGGGCGGCGGCGGCCTACGCCCGCGCCCGGCGCGGCGAAGGCGCGGGGGTCCCGTGGCGAGGTCAGGCGGGCCGCCGTCCCGCGGCGGTGCGGTCGGTCGGTCGCGTTGACGCGATGGCGCCAGCCTCTCCGTGCAGAAGGCCGGGCGAGCCGGGGCGCCTGGGCCGCCTCCGAAGAGCCAAGGAGCCTTGCCGGGCGGCGTCTCCCCGCCCTGGCGCGGGAGGCGATCGAGCGCGGGCCCCGCCATTCGGGCCGGCCCGGAGGCGTAAGGTGGGGTTTTTCCCCTCCTGTCTCTCCTCCGTTTGAATGGCGCCTGTGTGCTCGTGCGGTCGCAAGCCAAGGGGGCGCCGCTTAGCGCTGGCGATCCGGCCTCGGCGCCGCGAGTCGGTGCCAGCCAGACAACTCTTAGCGGTGGATCACTCGGCTCGTGCGTCGATGAAGAGCGCAGCTAGCTGCGAGAATTAATGTGAATTACAGGACACATTGATCATCGACACCCGAGCGCACTTGCGGCCCCGGGTTCCTCCCGGGGCTACGCCTGATCTGGCGTCGCTTGGCGATCAATCGCCGTCCCGGGGGCCCCCTCGCCCGGCGCGCGGCTGGAGTGGCCTCGCAGGTCCGTCGGGGCGCGGCGAGAGCGACGGCCGGTCGTCCTCGTCGCCGCGCAAGAGCCACGTCCCCCTAAAGGCAGACTCGGGGAGCGCTCCGCAGCTCCCGCTCCCGGAACGAGCCGCTGGGGCGGAGCTCGTCCTTGCCGCGAGGGAGCCGCGCCGCTTCGCCGTGCGGCGGCGGCGGCGAGGAGTAAGAGCGAGAGAGGCGGCGTCGGAGAGCGCCGCGGCGGTCTTGGCGAGCGAGCGGCGAGAAGAGGCGAGAGGAGGCGGGCGCGGGCCTCGCCCGGGGCTCCACCCCGCGGGCGGCTGTCTGCGGGTGGGTACCGCGCCGGTACCGTGCCGTCGCTGCCGCGCGCGCGGGCGCGGCGCCCGGGGACGAGGCGCAACCCGCTCCTCGTTGTCCCGAGCGCCCCCTCCCCTCCTCCTCCTCCTCGTCGCGGTCGGTCGTCGTCCGCGGGGCGTCAGCGAGCACGCGCCGTCGCGTTGTCGCTCTCCCGCTGCAGGTCGCGCGCTGCCTCGCCCGAGCGCGGCCAGTTCCCCTCGGTCAGGGCCGTCTCTGCCGCGATGCCTCTGTTCGGTTCTCGTCTCCGGGATGGGAGTCTCCGTGTCCGCGGTCTCTCTCCGTCCCGCTCCGCTCCGCTCCGTTGTCTCCCTCCTGTGGTGGCGCGCGGGGCGTCAGTGTTTCGGTGAGGAGGAGGGGATGGAAAGAAAGGGAGGAAGGGACGCGGCGCGGCACGAAAACCGTCCCGTCCGTCCGTCCGGCCGGCCGCCCGCGAGCGGCGGCGGCGGCGTGGCGGCGGTGGCGCAGCTCTGGGCTTGCGACCTCAGATCAGGCGTGGCGACCCGCTGAATTTAAGCATATTAGTCAGCGGAGGAAAAGAAACTAACGAGGATTCCCTCAGTAGCAGCTGGCCCGAAGAGGGAAAAGCCCAGCGCCGAATCCCGCCCAGCGGTGGGCGCGGGACATGTGGCGTACAGAAGCCCCCTCCCGGCGGCGCTCTCGGGGACCCAAGTCCTTGTGATCGAGGCCGCAGCCCGCGGACGGTGTGAGGCCGGTAGCGGCCCCGGCGCGCCGGGCCGGGAGCTTCTCGGAGTCGGGTTGCTTGGGAATGCAGCCCAAAGCGGGTGGTAAACTCCATCTAAGGCTAAATACCGGCACGAGACCGATAGCCAACAAGTACCGTAAGGGAAAGTTGAAAAGAACTTTGAAGAGAGAGTTCAAGAGGCGTGAAACCGTTAAGGAGGTAAGCGGGTGGGGCCGCGCAGTCCGCCCGGAGGATTCAGCCCAGCAGTCGCGGTCGGCCGGCGCGGGTCGTGGCGGATCCTCGCCTCCGCCTCCTCAAATTTGGGCGCCTTAACCCGCCAGAAACGGGGATGGAAGAGGAGAGAGAGGAAAATTTTACGCACACCGAAATGGAGGAGGAGGGGCGGCACTGGGATACGCCCGGCGGCAGCGGCCTGGCCGGCGCATTTCCTCGCAGCGGTGCGCCCGCTGTTCCGGCTCGGGGTCGGCTGGGGCGTCGGCGGGCAGGTGGCCGGCGCCGCCCACCATGGCGGCGCGGCCAGGTGTTAGAAAACCCCAGGCAGCAGGTCTCTTATCCCAGGAAGCGGAGGATGCGCATCGCCGAATCCGGCGCGGGCTTTTGTGTTGTGGCAGAAGCACCGCCCTTCACCCTGCTCTTCCGCTTTCTTTGCCTGCTATATCCTCAGAGGGATGAGAAGAGGCGGGACGAGAGCGGCACCCACCGCCTGCGACCAACGCAGGCTGAGCCAAACGCCGCCAGCTTGGCACACCTCTCCAACGAGCGGACGCTGTCTCGTCGCTAGCCCGCTCATAACACCCGCTCTTAGACGTTAGATTGTGGCCACACTGCTAGCTGGGAAAGCAGCACGCCACGTGGAAATACACTGATACAGTGTTTTGGCTACGGGACCAAGAATCTGCTGCGTGGTCAGTTTGTGCTGGAAAGGCTATGAGCTAGAGAGAGAAGGCTGTGAGGCCATTCATGGTGAGATCAGGAGAAAGAAAAATTGTTTTGACTTTTGGAAAGCATTACTATACCATGCTTTGAAACTAAAAAGAGGCTGGGGAGAGAGAGATGGAGAAAAAAAAAAAAAAAACAAACTTACCTTTCAGGACTGAAGTGTTTGACTATTACTGTTCGCTTGCCAGAGCTGAAGGAAGGCTCTGGGGCGAAATTACGTGCGCGTTACTGGCGTTTGATAAGGTACACATTCAGGCTTACGGGGATTCTACGAGAAACGAATTTTGACCGACCATCTGGCTGGCACCGATTTTATAGAGAACTATCAGATTGCTTTGTTCCCGACATCATTGGTGCCTTTTATTGCGGCTGAGTATGAAGTCTGTTTGAGAAGCTGCGTCTCGGCTTCGTTCTCAGGCACCCTTTAAATGGAGCAAGAGACTTGGCTGCTGTGATTGATGCGTTGTGAATCATTCCCGCATTGGGCCCTTTTTGTGCTGAAAACTTCGCTGAAAGATACAGGCTTCCTTCCGAAAGACTTCCGCCTCAGTGGCGCGTTTCATCATTTGGAGTCTTTGATGCGATCTGACTTTATGAGACCTGTTCCTTTGATGGATCATCATTTATAATTTATTTGGCAGCTCACACCACCATTGGCTGGCCCTGAGCTGATTCGGCAGGCGCTCAGGGCCTGCAAAGCGTACTTGTGTGCGAGAACTAGCAGGGACTCAGGAAAGGGCTGGGAGTGGAGGCAAAACTCATGAATAGAGACCTCAGAAGCTGAGTGCGGAGGGCCGGTGGGGCGAGGTTGCAGTCTTTGGCCGGTGACAAATGTTGTTCAATAATTTGTGAAGCCGAGAAGTGGAGCAGGGTTCCATGTGAGACAGCAGTTGAACATGGGTCAGTCGGTCCTAGCGGTAAGGCGAGCCTTGGACTCGTTCGAGAGAGAAGCGGGCGATGGCCTCCGTTGCCCTCACACCAGCGGTCAGGAAAGGGAGTGGTGTCTCGGGTTCAGGAGTCACCGAATCCAGTGGCGTGAGAGGCGGCGAACCCGCGGCGCCTCAGTCTTGATGGCATAACCCGATCCCGGAGAAGCTTGGCCAGAGCCCGGGGAGAGATTCTCTTTGCTTTGCCTTGAAGAGGGCCGGGCGCCCTGGGAATGGGGTCGCCGAAGAGAGGGGCCGCGCGCCCAGAAAGCGTCGCGCGGTTCGGCGGCGTCCGGTGAAGCTCTCGCTGGCCCGTGAAAATCCGGGGGAGAGGGTGTAAAGTCTCGCGCCGGGCCGTACCCGCATATCCGCAGCAGAGTCTCCAAGGTGAACAGCCTCTGGCATGTTGGAACAATGTAGGTAAGGGAAGTCGGCAAGCCGGATCCGTAACTTCGGGATAAGGATTGGCTCTAAGGGCTGGGTCGGTCAGGCTGGGGCGCGAAGCGCAGGCAGCGCTGTGCTGGGCGGCGCCTAGCGGCGCGCGGTGAGCGCTCCGCTCAGCGCGAGCGGCAGCAGCGCCTGCGGCGGCGGCTCTGGGCGCGCGCCGAGGCCCTTCCGTGGATCGCCCAGCTGCGCGCGAGCGCCGCTCGCCCTTCCTCCGCCCGCCCCCGCCTTGCCGCGGCCCAGCCCGCCTCGAGCGGCGGCCAGTCGATCCGCCCGTCGTCACGCCGTCGCCGTCGTCATCGCCGGGCGGCCGCCTCCCCGAGCGGCAGCGCGACGCCGGCCAGCGCGGCGCGGCGCGGCAGCGCGCCGGCGCCCGCCCGGCGAGGCGGCGCCCGGCGCCGGCGGTGCCGCGAGCGAGGCGGGTCCCCGGGGGGTCCCGGGCGGCGCCCGCCTCGGCCGGCGCCTAGCAACGGCTTAGAACTGTAGTGCGGACCAGGGGAATCCGACTGTTTAATTAAAACCAAAGCATCGCGAAGGCCGAGGCGGGTGTTGGCCGTGATGTGATTTCTGCCAGTGCTCTGAATGTCAAAGTGAAGAAATTCAATGAAGCGCGGGTAAACGGCGGGAGTAACTATGACTCTCTTAACAGAGTATAGTTACAACCTGGGCACCGCCGCAGCGATCGCACCTCCTCGTGGTCCCGCTGGTAACCCTTCTCAGGGGTGACAAAGTCGATCGCTGCCCCAGGTCGGAGTTGTTTGGGACTACGCCACCCCAGCGAACTCCTTGCAAAATCTTCGGTGAAACAAATTTCTCGGTAAAAGCCGGCGTGCGCTCATTTGCCCGAAACCTGGCCCCCGGTTTCGTAGGGGCGATGTCTCCGGTAAGTGGGCTGACCACCCACTGCCGTCCCATCCGATGGGAAATTCTGGCTGTGACTTGGGGGGGGTCTGGTTTAGAGCGCCAGCGAATACGCCTGTCCAGAGGTATCGGTGGGCTCCCAGACCTCCCCAGCGACTAGGTAGACCTGGTGTCCTGGAATCTTAATTTTTACCAGGCTCCAAGTCAAATCAGGGGTGACCTAGTGTCTTTACACGGGGTCCGACCTGATATCTAAAAATCTTGACCAGGTAGACCTGGCCGCTCCAAATTAACATCCAAATTGTCCCCGATTCGGCAGAAAATGAATTGGCTTTGGTGGCGAACTTAGAGTTCTATAGGTCGGATTTGCATGTGCACGAGAGGTGTTCATTTTTCTGCTAACCGGGGGAGGGATTGAGCGGGCTGCCTGAGGTGTATGAACAGCTAACACCACAACTTGAGCGCGGGAGATGAAGCTTACCGTAGCCTCCCGCCAAGGCGTAAACTGTTTGTGCTTGAGCAAAGGTGCAGCGAGGAGAAAGAGAAGCGAGGACGCGCCAGAAACATCGCCTCCGACGCCCGGGAAGCCCGGGGAGCAGACACCCGAGGAGGCGGTGGCGGTGACTGTTCCGACAAAAATCCACCTTGTCCTTGCTGTGGTACCCGGGGTGAATTCCGTGCTGGCCCTAATCAGACATCTAAAGGGTAGCACGGGAAAAGGCTTTGCTTTCGGTGTGTTAAAATGTGGAAGGGAAGGTACTAACTATCACAGTGTTGTTTGTCACTTTGCCAAATGCAGGGGCGCAGAGACGAGCGGCTCCAGCTGGGAGTGGATCTGTGAGGTATGCGGCAGAGATTTCCAAACTAAAATCGGCCTGGGACAACATAAAAGACATGCACACCCGTCGGTTAGGAACCAAGAAGGATGCTGCTTCCCACCGAAGAAACATCGAACAGAGGAGCTCACAAAGATGCTGGACAAGGAGGAAGAAATGCTGATAAAGTTAGAGCAGTTGAGGGTGAGAAAACATCAATAAACTCATCGCGGAGCACATTACAACCAAAGCGGCTAAACAGATGGCGACAAGGAGATTGCTGCCCAGGAAGCCAGTTAAGGACCTTGAGGAGGAACCTGCTGTGAGTACTCGCACCAGGAGAGCAGCTGCGTGTCTAAGAAAGGAACCTGAAGGGAGTCATCAAGGTCAGGCTGCGGCCGAGAACAATGGACCTGAGAGGAGCCGCCCTCCAGGAAGCCAACTGCGGAAGAAAACAATGGAGGTGTTAAGTGCCCCGCCCTGATAAGGAGTAGCGGCCGGAGGGAGCCATCGGCGGCAGAGGAAGAGCAACTGCAAGCCCATTATCACCGGACACTCGGGGAGAGGCTATCAGCTGGGGCAATTAACACCTGCCCGCGGGCATTCAAGCAGTTAATTGAAGGCCAGGAAATGCAAGCAACGGTCAACCAAGCGGCGCGGGACTGCTTCGGATGCCTGGAATCGATAAGCCAGATAAAACGGCGACCCCGAGATAAGAACAACAAAGGGGCCGGGAGAAGCAACCAAAGACCTTTTCAGAAGTGGATGAAGGCCAGAGCAATTAAGAAGGGTGACTACCTTCGCTTCCAGCGGTGTTCCATCTCGATAGGGAAACTTGCTAAAATTATTTTGGGCGATATCGAGACTTTGTCCTGCGATATTGCACCCGGTGAAATTTATTCGGTCTTTAAGGAAAGATGGGAAACACCTGGTAACTTTAATAGCCTTGGGGACTTCCAAATTAACGGGAAAGCCGACAATAGCGCTTTCAGAGACTTAATTACGGCCAAAGAAATTGAGAAAAATGTGCAGGAAATGAGCAAGGGCTCGGCTCCCGGTCCAGACGGAATTACTCTTGGGGACATCAAGAAGATGGATCCCGAGTATTCCAGGACTGCGGAGATCTTCAACCTATGGTTAACATCTGGAAAAATCCCGGACATGGTGAGGGGATGCAGGACTGTTTTGATTCCTAAGTCGACAGAGCCTGAACGTTTGAAGGACGCTAACAACTGGAGACCCATCACGATCGGTTCCATCTTGCTGAGACTGTTCTCCAGGATTATAACAGCTAGGCTGAGCAAAGCCTGCCCCCTCAACCCAAGGCAAAGAGGATTCATCAGAGCGGCGGGATGCTCTGAAAACCTGAAACTCCTGCAATCTATAATGCGATCTGCCAAAAAAGAACACAGACCACTGGGTGTAGTATTCGTGGACATTGCCAAGGCTTTTGACACCATAAGCCACCAGCACATCATACACGCTTTGCAGCAGAGAGAAGTGGATCCCCACATCATCGGTCTGGTGAGAGATATGTACAAAGACACCAGTACTTATATCACCGTGAAGAAAAACACACGCACAGATGAAATCCATTTCCGGGTTGGAGTAAAACAGGGTGACCCGATGTCACCCCTTTTATTTAATCTGGCTATGGACCCCCTGTTGTGCAAGCTGGAAGAAAGTGGCAAAGGGTACCACCAGGGCCGGAGCAGCATCACGGCGATGGCATTTGCGGATGATCTGGTCCTTTTGAGCGACTCCTGGGAAAATATGAATACGAACATCAAGATATTAGAGACCTTTTGCAATCTCACCGGTCTCAAAACGCAGGGAGTAAAGTGCCACGGCTACTACATCAAGCCGACTAAGGACTCTTACACCGTCAACGACTGCGCTGCGTGGACCATCAACGGCACACCCCTGAACATGATTGACCCCGGGAAACCGAGAAATACCTCGGCTTGCAGATTGACCCCTGGACTGGGATAGCAAAATCCAATCTCTCCACAAAACTGGAATACTGGCTTCAGAGAATTGATCAAGCTCCACTTAAACCTCTGCAGAAAATTGATATCCTCAAAACATACACCATCCCTCGACTGACATACCTGGCTGACCATTCCAGACCTGAAAGCCGGGTTTCTGGAAAACCTCGATCAAAAAATCCGAACAACGGTCAAGGACTGGCTGCACTTACCTTCGTGCACTTGCGATGCCATCCTGTACTCGAGCACGAAGGACGGTGGTTTAGGCATCATCAAATTGGCGGGTCTGATCCCCAGCGTGCAGGCCGGAGACTGCATCGTATCGCTCAGTCTTGGACGAAACCATGAAAGCGTTCCTGGAGAAAGATCAAATGGAACAAGCGTATAAGAAATTGTGGGTACAAGCTGGAGGGAACAGGGAGAAGATCCCATCGATTTGGGATGCACCACCGGCGAGCGAACCATCTGACAGCGCAGGCACATCTTCGGAGTGGGAAGCACCGACCTTGAAAGCTAAATTTCCAAAACCTTGCAATTGGAGGAAAAACGAATTTAAAAATTGGACTAAATTAGTGTCCCAGGGCCGTGGAATTACAAATTTTGAGGGTGATAAAATTAGCAACCATTGGCTACAATATTACAGAAGCATACCTCACAGGAAGCTCCTCACTGCTTTACAACTCAGAGCCAACGTATACCCCACCAGAGAGTTCTTAGCTAGGGGGAGGCAAGATAAATACATCAAGGCATGCAGGCACTGCAGCGCGGACATAGAAAGCTGCGCCCACATCATCGGCAACTGCCCAGTGGCGCGGGGCGCCCGGATCAAGAGGCACAATTACATCTGCGAAGTGCTTCTTGAGGAGGGCGAAAAAGAAAGAACTGGGTAGTATTCAAGGAACCGCACATAAGGGATACCACCAAGGAACTGTACAAGCCTGATCTGATATTTGTGAAGGACGCCCGTGCACTTGTGGTGGATGTGACAATGCGATACGAATCAGCCAAAACATGGCTAGATGGCGCGCTCGCGGAGAAAGTGAACAAGTACAAGCATTTAGAGACTGAGGTGCGGAACCTCACCAGCGCAAAGGGCGTTGCTTTTATGGGCTTTCCCCTTGGAGCGCGGGGGAAATGGCATCAGAAAAACTTTGACCTTTTGGCAACTCTGGGCCTCTCTAAGTCGAGGCAAGAGAAAATCGCCAGGACTTTATCCACAACAGCGCTCATGTCATCTGTGGACATTGTACATATGTTTGCCAGTAGGGCCAGAAAATTAGGAAGTTCATGAATAGTTAATTTTCTTTCTGTTTGTTGTTTGTAGTGTCCATTTTGTAGTATGTTTGTAATTTTGTACGTTTTGTAATGTTTTGCATGTTTCAAGTTATTTTAAAAAAAAAAAAAAAAAAAAAAAAAAAAAAAAACCAATAAAAACAATAAAAGACAGTAGCTAGGGACGTAGGGCAGCCACAAGCCAGTTAAGTAGCTGATAGTGAGCAGGGACAGGACTTTTTTATTTCATAACGCGTCAATTACCACCCGAACTGGACCAATTTACGGATTTGTCCAAAGTGGACGGGCCATAACCCGGAAAGGAGCATATATTACTTATATGTGTTGAAAAATAACCAAATGCCTCGTCATCTAATTGGTGGCGGCATGAATGGATGAACGAGATTCCCTGTCCTACCTACTATCCAGCGAAACCACAGCCAAGGGAGCGGGCTTGGCGGAATCAGCGGGGAAAAGACCCTGTTGAGCTTGACTCTAGTCTGGCGCTGTGAAGAGACATGAGAGGTGTAGAATAAGTGGGAGGCCGGGGCAGCGCTCGGCGGGGCGAGGCGACCCGCCGCCCGGCGTCGGCCGCGGTGAAATACCACTACTCTGATCGTTTTTCACTTACCCGGTGAGGCGGGGGCGAGCCCGAGGGAGCTCTCGCTTCTGGCGTAAGCGGCCCGGCGCCCGCCGACGCGACCGCTCGAGGACAGCGGCGGGTGGGGAGTTTGACTGGGGCGGTACACCTGTCAAAGCGTAACGCCAGGTGTCTAAAGCGAGCTCAGGGAGGGCGGAAACCTCCGATGGAGCGAAGGGCAAAGCTTCGCTTGATCTTGATTTTCAGTACGAATACAGACCCGTGGCGGGGCCTCCACGATCCTTCTGGCTTTTGGGTTTTTAAGCGGGAGGTGTCAGAAAAGTTACCACAGGGATAACTGGCTTGTGGCGGCCAAGCGTTCATAGCGGCGTCGCTTTTGATCCTTGATGTCGGCTCTTCCTATCATTGTGAAGCAGGAATTCACCAAGCGTTGGATTGTTCACCCACTAATAGGGAGCGTGAGCTGGGTTTAGACCGTCGTGAGACAGGTTAGTTTACCCTACTGATGATGTGTTGTTGCAATAGTAATCCTGCTCAGTACGAGAGGAGCCGCGGGTTCAGACCCCTAGTGCGTCGCTTGGCTGAGGAGCCACTGGCGTGAGGCTACCATCTGCGGGCTTATGACTGAGCGCCTCTAAGTCAGAATCCCGCCTAGGCGTAGCGATACCGCAGCGCGCCCGGCGCCTCGGTGAGCTCGCGATAGCCGGCCGCCCGCCCGCCCGGGGGCGGGCCGGTCTGGGCGCCGCTCGTGGTCGAGAGCCGGAGGCGGACGGATGCGGCGCCGCCTCTCCCCGTCGCGTACAGCATGGTGGTGGGGCACTCGGCGCTAAATCATTAGTAGGCGACCTGATTCTGGGTCAGGGGTTTACGTGCGTAGCAGAGCAGCTCCCCTCGCTGCGATCTATTGAGAATCAGCCCTCGACACAAGCTTTTTGTAAGCTAAGAGCGGGCTCGATCGAACGAACCGAACCGAAGGGAGGCGGCCGGCCGAGGGCGAGCGGCGGCGCGTCCTCGCCTTTCCTTCCTTCCTTCCTTCCTTCCTTCCTCCGAGGCCTCTCTCGGCGGGGCCGAGGCCGACAGGGGCCCCGGTAGCGAAGGCGCCTAGGGAGTGGCGCCCTCGCTAGCTTCCTTCGCTTCAGCGGGCCCGCCTTAGCGCCCTCCTCAGCGGGGTCCCAGGCCCGATCGCGAGAATCGGGGGCGGGCAGCGAGCCGAGGGCGCAGCCGCCGCCAGCGGCGCGCCGAGGGGCGGCAGCGCGCGCTCTTCCCAGAGAAAGAGAGAGAGGCCCGCCGGGGTTCAGCGCGCAGCCTCGACTTCCCTCAGCGCGGGTCCCAGGCCCGATCTGCGGAGGCGGGGAGCTTAGCGGCGGCGGCGGGGGCGGCGGCGGGGCGGCGGGTTTCCCTTCACAGCGCCCGTATCGTAGCGCGTGTAGAGGAAACCCGTTTGCCGCCGTCTCGGACCAGCAGAGGTAGACCTGTGCCGCTAACCGGTCTCGGCCTTCGCGCCAGCGACGTGTAGACCTGTTGCCGCTAGCCGGTCTCGGCCTTTCGCGCCGGCCGCAGGGTAGACCTGGTGCCGCTAGCGGTCTCGGCCTTCGCGCCCGCGTAGACCTGTTGCCGCTAGCCGGTCTTACACTTCGGCGCCCGTAGACCTGTTGCCGCTAGCCGGTCTCGGCCTTCGCGCCGCGCCCGCAGTAGACCTGGTGCCGCTAGCGGTCTCTGCCTTTCGCGCCCGGCCTGCGGGGTAGACCTGTTGCCGCTAGCGGTCTCGCCTTCGCGCCGGCCTGCAGGTAGACCTGTTGCGCTAGCCGGTCTCGGCCTTCGCGCCCGCCGCGGATAGACCTGTTGCCGCTAGCCGGTCTCGGCCTTCGCGCCCGCGCCTGCGGTAGACCTGGTACCGCTAGCCGGTCTCGGCCTTCGCGCCCGCTGCGGATAGACCTGTTGCCGCTAGCCGGTCTTACACTTTCGCGCCCGCTGTGGTAGACCTATTGCCGCTAGCCGGTCTTACACTTTCGCGCCGGCCTTGGTAGACCTAGTGCGTAGCGGTCTCTGCCTTCAGCGCCCGGCCTGCGGGGTAGACCTATTACCGTAGCCGGTCTCTGCCTTCGCGCCCGGCCTGCGGGGTAGACCTATTGCCGCTAGCGGTCTCGGCCTTCGCGCCCGCGCGAAGTAGACCTATTGCGTAGCGGTCTTACACTTTCGCGCCGGCGCGCCGCGGGGTAGACCTGTTGCCGCTAGCGGTCTCTGCCTTCGCGCCGGCCTGCGGGGTAGACCTAGTGCCGCTAGCCGGTCTCGGCCTTCGCGCCCGCCGCGAGTAGACCTATTGCCGCTAGCCGGTCTTACACTTCGCGCCGGCGCCTGTAAGTAGACCTGTTGCCGCTAGCCGGTCTCTGCCTTCAGCGCCCGGCCTGCGGGGTAGACCTAGTGCCGTAGCGGTCTCGGCCTTCGCGCCCGCGCGAAGTAGACCTATTGCCGTAGCGGTCTTACACTTTCGCGCCCGGCGCCGCTGGTAGACCTATTGCCGCTAGCCGGTCTGCCTTTCGCGCCCGGACTGCGGGGTAGACCTGGTGCCGCTAGCCGGTCTCGGCCTTTCGCGCCCGCCCGCGAGGTAGACCTGGTGCCGCTAGCCGGTCTCGGCCTTTCGCGCCCGCGCCGTGGTAGACCTGGTGCCGCTAGCGGTCTCGGCCTTTCGCGCCCGCCGCGAGGTAGACCTATTGCCGCTAGCCGGTCTCGGCCTTCCAGCGCCCGCCGCGGGGTAGACCTGGTGCCGTCCGCCTTTGGCGCCCTATGACCTACCCTTAAGCGGGAATGCCGGCCGGACACCAGGTCTACCCTTAATCGAGAATACAGGCGGACAACAGGTCTACCCCTTAATCAAGAATGCAGGCGGACAACAGGTCTACCCCTTAAGCGGGAATGCAGGCGGACAACAGGTCTACCCCTTAAGCGGGAATGCCGGCGGACACCAGGTCTACCCCTTAAGCGGGAATGCAGGCGGACACCAGGTCTACCCCTTAATCGGGAAGGCAGGCGGACAACAGGTCTACCCCTTAATCGGGAATGCAGGCGGACAACAGGTCTACCCCTTAAGCGGGAATGCAGGCGGACAACAGGTCTACCCCTTAAGCGGGAAGGCAGGCGGACAACAGGTCTACCCCTTAAGCGGGAATGCCGGCGGACAACAGGTCTACCCCTTAAGCGGGAATGCCGGCGGACACCAGGTCTACCCCTTCATCGGGGAATGCCGGCGGACACCAGGTCTACCCCTTAATCGGGAATGCAGGCGGACACCAGGTCTACCCCTTAATCAAGAATGCAGGCGGACAACAGGTCTACCCCTTAAGCGGGAATGCCGGCGGACACCAGGTCTACCCTAATCGGGGAATACGGGCGGACAACAGGTCTACCCCTTAAGCGGGAATGCCGGCGGACAACAGGTCTACCCTTAATCGGGAATGCAGGCGGACAACAGGTCTACCCCTAATCGGGAATAAGGCGGACAACAGGTCTACCCCTTTAGCGGGAATGCCGGCCGGACAACAGGTCTACCCCTTAAAGCGGGAATGCAGGCGGACACCAGGTCTACCCCTTAATCGGGAATGCAGGGGACAACAGGTCTACCCCTAATCGGGAATACGGGCGGACAACAGGTCTACCCCTTAATGCGGGAATGCAGGCGGACAACAGGTCTACCCCTTAATCAAGAATGCAGGCGGACAACAGGTCTACCCCTTAAGCGGGAATGCAGGCGGACAACAGGTCTACCCCTTAAGCGGGAATGCCGGCGGACACCAGGTCTACCCCTTAAGCGGGAATGCAGGCGGACACCAGGTCTACCCCTTAGTCGGGAAGGCAGGCGGACAACAGGTCTACCCCTTCATCGGGAATGCAGGCGGACAACAGGTCTACCCCTTAAAGCGGGAATGCAGGCGGACAACAGGTCTACCCCTTAAGCGGGAAGGCAGGCGGACAACAGGTCTACCCCTTAAGCGGGAATGCCGGCGGACAACAGGTCTACCCCTTAAGCGGGAATGCCGGCGGACACCAGGTCTACCCCTTCATCGGGAATGCCGGCGGACACCAGGTCTACCCCTTAATCGGGAATGCAGGCGGACACCAGGTCTACCCCTTAATCAAGAATGCAGGCGGACAACAGGTCTACCCCTTTAGCGGGAATGCCGGCCGGACAACAGGTCTACCCTTAATCGGGAATGCAGGCGGACACCAGGTCTACCCCTTAATCGGGAATGCAGGCGGACAACAGGTCTACCCTAATCGGGGAATACAGGCGGACAACAGGTCTACCCCTTAAGCGGGAATGCCGGCGGACAACAGGTCTACCCCTTAATCGGGAATGCAGGCGGACAACAGGTCTACCCTTAAGCGGGAAAGCCGGGCGGACACCAGGTCTACCCCTTAAGCGGGAATGCAGGCGGACAACAGGTCTACCCCTTAAAGCGGGGAAAGCCGGCGGACACCAGGTCTACCCTTAGCTCGGGAATGCAGGCGGACACCAGGTCTACCCTTAAGCGGGGAATGCGGCGGACAACAGGTCTACCCCTTAAGCGGGAATGCCGGCGGACACCAGGTCTACCCTTAGCTCGGGAATGCAGGCGGACACCAGGTCTACCCCTTAATCAAGAATGCAGGCGGACAACAGGTCTACCCCTTTAAGCGGGAATGCCGGCGGACAACAGGTCTACCCTTAGCTCCGGGGAATGCGAGGCGGACACCAGGTCTACCCCTTAGCTCGGGAATGCAGGCGGACAACAGGTCTACCCCTAATGGGAATACGGGCGGACAACAGGTCTACCCCTTAATGCGGGAATGCAGGCGGACAACAGGTCTACCCCTTAAGCGAGAATGCGGCGGACACCAGGTCTACCCCTTAGCGGGAATGCAGGCGGACAACAGGTCTACCCCTTAAGCGGGGAATGCGGCCGGACACCAGGTCTACCCTTAAGCGGGAATGCAGGCGGACACCAGGTCTACCCCTTAAGCGGGAAAGCCGGCCGGACACCAGGTCTACCCCTTAAGCGGGAATGCAGGCGGACAACAGGTCTACCCCTTAAGCGGGAATGCAGGCGGACAACAGGTCTACCCCTTAATGCGAGAATGCAGGCGGACACCAGGTCTACCCCTTAAGCGGGAATGCAGGCGGACAACAGGTCTACCCCTTAAGCGGGGAATGCGGCGGACGCCAGGTCTACCCCTTAAGCGGGAATGCGGCCGGACAACAGGTCTACCCCTTAATCGGGAATGCAGGCGGACAACAGGTCTACCCCTTAATCGGGAATGCAGGCGGACAACAGGTCTACCCCTTAAGCGGGAATGCAGGCGGACAACAGGTCTACCCCTTAAGCGGGAATGCAGGCGGACAGCAGGTCTACCCCTTAATGGGGAATGCGGGCGGACAACAGGTCTACCCCTTAATCGGGGAATACGGGGCGGACAACAGGTCTACCCCTTAAGCGGGAATGCCGGCCGGACAACAGGTCTACCCCTTAATCGGGAATGCAGGCGGACAACAGGTCTACCCCTTAATGCGGGGAATGCAGGCGGACACCAGGTCTACCCCTTAATCGGGAATGCAGGCGGACAACAGGTCTACCCCTTAATGCGAGAATGCGAGGCGGACAACAGGTCTACCCCTTAAGCGGGAATGCCGGCGGACAACAGGTCTACCCCTTAATGCGGGAATGCAGGCGGACAACAGGTCTACCCCTTAATCGGGAATGCAGGCGGACACCAGGTCTACCCCTTAATACGAGAATGCAGGCGGACAACAGGTCTACCCCTTAATGCGGGAATGCAGGCGGACAACAGGTCTACCCCTTAAGCGGGAATGCAGGCGGACAACAGGTCTACCCCTTAATCGGGAATGCAGGCGGACAACAGGTCTACCCCTTAATGGGAATGCAGGCGGACAACAGGTCTACCCCTTAGCTCGGGAATGCAGGCGGACAACAGGTCTACCCCTTAATCGGGAATGCAGGCGGACAACAGGTCTACCCCTTAAGCGGGAATGCGGGGCGGACAACAGGTCTACCCCTTAATCGGGAATGCAGGCGGACAACAGGTCTACCCCTAATGCGGGAATACAGGCGGACAACAGGTCTACCCCTTAAGCGGGAATGCAGGCGGACAACAGGTCTACCCCTTAGCTCGGGAATGCAGGCGGACAACAGGTCTACCCCTTAATCGGGAATGCAGGCGGACACCAGGTCTACCCCTTAATCGGGAATGCAGGCGGACAACAGGTCTACCCCTTAATCGGGAATGCAGGCGGACAACAGGTCTACCCCTTAAAGCGGGAATGCAGGGCGGACAACAGGTCTACCCCTTAGCTCGGGAATGCAGGCGGACAACAGGTCTACCCCTTAATCGGGGAATGCAGGCGGACAACAGGTCTACCCCTTAAGCGGGAATGCCGAGGCGGACAACAGGTCTACCCCTTAGCTCGGGAATGCAGGCGGACAACAGGTCTACCCTTAAGCGGGAAGCCGGCGGACAACAGGTCTACCCCTTAATCGGGAATGCAGGCGGACAACAGGTCTACCCCTTAATCGGGAATGCAGGCGGACAACAGGTCTACCCCTTAATCGGGAATGCAGGCGGACAACAGGTCTACCCCTTAATCGGGAATGCAGGCGGACAACAGGTCTACCCCTTAATCGGGAATGCAGGCGGACAACAGGTCTACCCCTTAATCGGGAATGCAGGCGGACAACAGGTCTACCCCTTAATGCGGGAATGCAGGCGGACAACAGGTCTACCCCTTAATCGGGAATGCAGGCGGACAACAGGTCTACCCCTTAAGCGGGAATGCAGGCGGACAACAGGTCTACCCCTTAATCGGGAATGCAGGCGGACAACAGGTCTACCCCTTAAGCCGAGAATGCAGGCGGACAACAGGTCTACCCCTTAAGCGGGAATGCAGGCGGACAACAGGTCTACCCCTTAAGCGGGAATGCAGGCGGACAACAGGTCTACCCCTTAAGCGGGAATGCAGGCGGACAACAGGTCTACCCCTTAAGCGGGAATGCAGGCGGACAACAGGTCTACCCCTTAAGCGGGAATGCAGGCGGACACCAGGTCTACCCCTTAATCGGGAATGCAGAGGCGGACGCAGGTCTACCCCTTAAGCCGGGAATGCAGGCGGACAACAGGTCTACCCCTTAATGCGGGAATGCGAGGCCGGACAACAGGTCTACCCTTAATCGGGAATGCAGGCGGACACCAGGTCTACCCCTTAAGCGGGAATGCAGGCGGACAACAGGTCTACCCCTTAATCGGGAATGCAGGCGGACAACAGGTCTACCCCTTAAGCGGGAATGCAGGCGGACAACAGGTCTACCCCTTAAGCTCGGGAATGCAGGCGGACAACAGGTCTACCCCTTAAAGCGGGAATGCGAGGCGGACACCAGGTCTACCCTTAATCGGGAATGCAGGCGGACAACAGGTCTACCCTTAGTCGGGAATGCCGGCGGACACCAGGTCTACCCTTAAGCCGAGAATGCAGGCGGACACCAGGTCTACCCTTAAGTAGGGAATGCAGGCGGACAACAGGTCTACCCCTTAATGCGGGAATGCGGGCGGACAACAGGTCTACCCCTTAGTCGGGAATGCAGGCGGACAACAGGTCTACCCCTTAATCGGGAATGCAGGCGGACAACAGGTCTACCCCTTAAGCCGGGAATGCGGGGCGGACAACAGGTCTACCCCTTAATGCGGGGAATGCGAGGCGGACAACAGGTCTACCCCTTAAGCGGGAATGCAGGCGGACAACAGGTCTACCCCTTAAGCGGGAATGCAGGCGGACACCAGGTCTACCCCTTAAGCGGGAATGCAGGCGGACAACAGGTCTACCCCTTAATCGGGAATGCAGGCGGACAACAGGTCTACCCCTTAAGCGGGAATGCCGGCGGACAACAGGTCTACCCCTTAGTCGGGGAATGCAGGGCGGACAACAGGTCTACCCCTTAGCTCGGGAATGCAGGCGGACACCAGGTCTACCCCTTAAGCGGGAATGCAGGCGGACAACAGGTCTACCCCTTAATCGGGAATGCGAGGCGGACAACAGGTCTACCCCTTAATCGGGAATGCAGGCGGACAACAGGTCTACCCCTTAATCGGGAATGCAGGCGGACAACAGGTCTACCCCTTAGTCGGGAATGCAGGCGGACAACAGGTCTACCCCTTAATCGGGAATGCAGGCGGACACCAGGTCTACCCTTAGTCGGGAATGCAGGCGGACAACAGGTCTACCCCTTAATCGGGAATGCAGGCGGACAACAGGTCTACCCCTTAAGCGGGAATGAAGGCGGACAACAGGTCTACCCCTTAATCGGGAATGCAGGCGGACACCAGGTCTACCCCTTAAGCGGGAATGCAGGCGGACAACAGGTCTACCCCTTAAGCGGGAATGCAGGCGGACAACAGGTCTACCCTTAATCGGGAATGCAGGCGGACAACAGGTCTACCCCTTAAGCGGGAATGCAGGCGGACAACAGGTCTACCCCTTAATCGGGGAATGCAGGCGGACAACAGGTCTACCCCTTAAGCGGGAATGCAGGCGGACACCAGGTCTACCCCTTAATCGGGAATGCAGGCGGACAACAGGTCTACCCCTTAATCGGGGAATGCAGGCGGACAACAGGTCTACCCCTAGTCGGGAATGCAGGCGGACAACAGGTCTACCCCTTAAGCGGGAATGCCGGCGGACAACAGGTCTACCCCTTAAGCGGGAATGCAGGCGGACAACAGGTCTACCCCTTAATCGGGGAATGCAGGCGGACACCAGGTCTACCCTTAAGCGGGAATGCAGGCGGACAGCAGGTCTACCCCTTAATCGGGAATGCAGGCGGACAACAGGTCTACCCCTTAAGCGGGAATGCAGGCGGACAACAGGTCTACCCCTTAATCCAGGGAATGCAGGCGGACAACAGGTCTACCCCTTAATCGGGAATGCAGGCGGACAACAGGTCTACCCCTTAATCGGGAATGCAGGCGGACAACAGGTCTACCCCTTAAGCGGGAATGCCGGCGGACACCAGGTCTACCCCTTAAGCGGGAATGCAGGCGGACAACAGGTCTACCCCTTAATCGGGAATGCAGGCGGACAACAGGTCTACCCTTAATCGGGAATGCGGGCGGACAACAGGTCTACCCTTAGTCGGGAATGCCGGCGGACACCAGGTCTACCCCTTAGTCGGGAATGCAGGCGGACAACAGGTCTACCCCTTAATCGGGAATGCAGGCGGACAACAGGTCTACCCCTTAGCGGGAATGCCGGCGGACAACAGGTCTACCCTTAATCGGGAATGCAGGCGGACAACAGGTCTACCTTAAGCGGGAATGCAGGCGGACACCAGGTCTACCCCTAGTCGGGAATGCAGGCGGACAACAGGTCTACCCCTTAAGCGGGAATGCAGGCGGACAACAGGTCTACCCCTTAAGCGGGAATGCAGGCGGACAACAGGTCTACCCTTAATCGGGAATGCAGGCGGACAACAGGTCTACCCCTTAAGCGGGAATGCCGGCGGACAACAGGTCTACCCCTTAATCGGGAATGCAGGCGGACAACAGGTCTACCCCTTAATCGGGAATGCAGGCGGACAACAGGTCTACCCCTTAATCGGGAATGCAGGCGGACAACAGGTCTACCCCTTAAGCGGGAATGCAGGCGGACAACAGGTCTACCCCTTGATCGGGAATGCAGGCGGACAACAGGTCTACCCCTTAAGCGGGAATGCCGGCGGACACCAGGTCTACCCCTTAAGCGGGAATGCAGGCGGACAACAGGTCTACCCCTTAAGCGGGAATGCAGGCGGACAACAGGTCTACCCCTTAAGCGGGAATGCCGGCGGACACCAGGTCTACCCCTTAAGCGGGAATGCAGGCGGACACCAGGTCTACCCCTTAAGCGGGAATGCAGGCGGACAACAGGTCTACCCCTTAATCGGGAATGCAGGCGGACAACAGGTCTACCCCTTAAGCGGGAATGCCGGCGGACAACAGGTCTACCCCTTAATCGGGAATGCAGGCGGACAACAGGTCTACCCCTTAATCGGGAATGCCGGCGGACAACAGGTCTACCCCTTAAGCGGGAATGCAGGCGGACACCAGGTCTACCCCTTAAGCGGGAATGCAGGCGGACAACAGGTCTACCCCTTAATCGGGAATGCAGGCGGACAACAGGTCTACCCCTTCAGCGGGAATGCAGGCGGACAACAGGTCTACCCCTTAATCGGGAATGCAGGCGGACACCAGGTCTACCCCTTAAGCGGGAATGCAGGCGGACAACAGGTCTACCCCTTAATCGGGAATGCAGGCGGACAACAGGTCTACCCCTTAAGCGGGAATGCCGGCGGACAACAGGTCTACCCTTAATCGGGAATGCAGGCGGACACCAGGTCTACCCCTTAATCGGGAATGCAGGCGGACAACAGGTCTACCCCTTAATCGGGAATGCAGGCGGACAACAGGTCTACCCCTTAAGCGGGAATGCAGGCGGACAACAGGTCTACCCCTTAAGCGGGAATGCAGGCGGACACCAGGTCTACCCCTTAATCGGGAATGCAGGCGGACAACAGGTCTACCCCTTAAGCGGGAATGCAGGCGGACAACAGGTCTACCCCTTAATCGGGAATGCAGGCGGACAACAGGTCTACCCCTTAAGCGGGAATGCCGGCGGACAACAGGTCTACCCCTTAAGCGGGAATGCAGGCGGACAACAGGTCTACCCCTTAAGCGGGAATGCAGGCGGACAACAGGTCTACCCCTTAATCGGGAATGCAGGCGGACAACAGGTCTACCCCTTAAGCGGGAATGCCGGCGGACAACAGGTCTACCCCTTAGTCGGGAATGCAGGCGGACAACAGGTCTACCCCTTAAGCGGGAATGCAGGCGGACAACAGGTCTACCCCTTAATCGGGAATGCAGGCGGACAACAGGTCTACCCCTTAGCGGGAATGCCGGCGGACACCAGGTCTACCCCTTAAGCGGGAATGCAGGCGGACACCAGGTCTACCCCTTAATCGGGAATGCAGGCGGACAACAGGTCTACCCCTTAAGCGGGAATGCCGGCGGACAACAGGTCTACCCCTTAGTCGGGAATGCAGGCGGACAACAGGTCTACCCCTTAATCGGGAATGCGGGCGGACAACAGGTCTACCCCTTAATCGGGAATGCGGGCGGACAACAGGTCTACCCCTTAAGCGGGAATGCCGGCGGACAACAGGTCTACCCCTTAGTCGGGAATGCAGGCGGACAACAGGTCTACCCCTTAATCGGGAATGCAGGCGGACAACAGGTCTACCCTTAAGCGGGAATGCCGGCGGACACCAGGTCTACCCCTTAGTCGGGAATGCAGGCGGACAACAGGTCTACCCCTTAAGCGGGAATGCCGGCGGACACCAGGTCTACCCTTAATCGGGAATGCAGGCGGACACAGGTCTACCCCTTAAGCGGGAATGCAGGCGGACAACAGGTCTACCCCTTAATGCGGGAATGCAGGCGGACACCAGGTCTACCCCTTAAGCGGGAATGCAGGCGGACAACAGGTCTACCCCTTAGTCGGGAATGCCGGCGGACACCAGGTCTACCCCTTAGTCGGGAATGCAGGCGGACAACAGGTCTACCCCTTAATCGAGGAATGCAGGCGGACAACAGGTCTACCCCTTAAGCGGGAATGCAGGCGGACACCAGGTCTACCCCTTAAGCGGGAATGCCGGCGGACAACAGGTCTACCCTTAGTCGGGAATGCAGGCGGACAACAGGTCTACCCCTTAAGCGGGAATGCAGGCGGACAACAGGTCTACCCCTTAAGTCGGGAATGCAGGCGGACAACAGGTCTACCCTTAAGCGGGAATGCAGGCGGACACCAGGTCTACCCCTTAATCGGGAATGCAGGCGGACACCAGGTCTACCCCTTAGTCGGGAATGCAGGCGGACAACAGGTCTACCCCTTAAGCGGGAATGCCGGCGGACAACAGGTCTACCCCTTAAGCGGGAATGCAGGCGGACACAGGTCTACCCTTGTCGGGAATGCAGGCGGACAACAGGTCTACCCCTTAAGCGGGAATGCAGGCGGACAACAGGTCTACCCCTTAGTCGGGAATGCAGGCGGACAACAGGTCTACCCCTTAAGCGGGAATGCAGGCGGACACCAGGTCTACCCTTAAGTCGGGAATGCAGGCGGACAACAGGTCTACCCTTAAGCGGGAATGCCGGCGGACAACAGGTCTACCCCTTCGGGAATGCAGGCGGACAAGGTCTACCCCTTAAGCGGGAATGCAGGCGGACACCAGGTCTACCCCTTAGCGGGAATGCAGGCGGACACCAGGTCTACCCCTTAAGCGGGAATGCAGGCGGACAACAGGTCTACCCCTTAAGCGGGAATGCAGGCGGACACCAGGTCTACCCTTAATCGGGAATGCAGGCGGACAACAGGTCTACCCCTTAATCGGGAATGCAGGCGGACAACAGGTCTACCCCTTAGTCGGGAATGCCGGCGGACACCAGGTCTACCCCTTAAGCGGGAATGCAGGCGGACAACAGGTCTACCCCTTAAGCGGGAATGCCGGCGGACACCAGGTCTACCCCTTAAGCGGGAATGCCGGCGGACACCAGGTCTACCCTTAATCGGGAATGCCGGCGGACAACAGGTCTACCCCTTAATCGGGAATGCAGGCGGACACCAGGTCTACCCTTAATCGGGAATGCAGGCGGACAACAGGTCTACCCCTTAAGCGGGAATGCCGGCGGACACCAGGTCTACCCCTTAATCAGGAATGCAGGCGGACACCAGGTCTACCCTTATCGGGAATGCAGGCGGACAACAGGTCTACCCCTAATCGGGAATGCAGGCGGACAACAGGTCTACCCCTTAAGCGGGAATGCCGGCGGACAACAGGTCTACCCCTTAATCGGGAATGCAGGCGGACAACAGGTCTACCCCTTAGCGGGAATGCCGGCGGACACCAGGTCTACCCTTAAGCGGGAATGCAGGCGGACAACAGGTCTACCCCTTAAGCGGGAATGCCGGCGGACACCAGGTCTACCCCTTAAGCGGGAATGCCGGCGGACACCAGGTCTACCCCTTAGTCGGGAATGCAGGCGGACAACAGGTCTACCCCTTAAGCGGGAATGCAGGCGGACACCAGGTCTACCCCTTAAGCGGGAATGCAGGCGGACAACAGGTCTACCCCTTAAGCGGGAATGCAGGCGGACAACAGGTCTACCCCTTAGTCGGGAATGCAGGCGGACAACAGGTCTACCCCTTAAGCGGGAATGCAGGCGGACACCAGGTCTACCCCTTAATCGGGAATGCAGGCGGACAACAGGTCTACCCCTTAAGCGGGAATGCCGGCGGACAACAGGTCTACCCCTTAATCGGGAATGCAGGCGGACAACAGGTCTACCCCTTAAGCGGGAATGCCGGCGGACACCAGGTCTACCCCTTAATCGGGAATGCAGGCGGACAACAGGTCTACCCCTTAAGCGGGAATGCAGGCGGACAACAGGTCTACCCTTAAGCGGGAATGCCGGCGGACACCAGGTCTACCCCTTAATCGGGAATGCAGGCGGACACCAGGTCTACCCCTTAAGCGGGAATGCAGGCGGACACCAGGTCTACCCCTTAATCGGGAATGCAGGCGGACAACAGGTCTACCCCTTAAGCGGGAATGCCGGCGGACACCAGGTCTACCCCTTAATCGGGAATGCAGGCGGACACCAGGTCTACCCTTAAGCGGGAATGCAGGCGGACACCAGGTCTACCCCTTAGTCGGGAATGCAGGCGGACACCAGGTCTACCCCTTAATCGGGAATGCAGGCGGACACCAGGTCTACCCCTTAATCGGGAATGCAGGCGGACACCAGGTCTACCCTTAATCGGGAATGCAGGCGGACAACAGGTCTACCCCTTAATCGGGAATGCAGGCGGACAACAGGTCTACCCCTTAAGCGGGAATGCAGGCGGACACCAGGTCTACCCCTTAATCGGGAATGCAGGCGGACAACAGGTCTACCCCTTAATCGGGAATGCAGGCGGACACCAGGTCTACCCCTTAATCGGGAATGCAGGCGGACAACAGGTCTACCCCTTAATCGGGAATGCAGGCGGACAACAGGTCTACCCCTTAAGCGGGAATGCAGGCGGACAACAGGTCTACCCCTTAAGCGGGAATGCAGGCGGACAACAGGTCTACCCCTTAAGCGGGAATGCCGGCGGACAACAGGTCTACCCCTTAAGTCGGGAATGCAGGCGGACAACAGGTCTACCCCTTAAGCGGGAATGCAGGCGGACACCAGGTCTACCCCTTAATCGGGAATGCAGGCGGACACCAGGTCTACCCTTAAGCGGGAATGCCGGCGGACACCAGGTCTACCCCTTAAGCGGGAATGCAGGCGGACAACAGGTCTACCCCTTAAGCGGGAATGCAGGCGGACAACAGGTCTACCCTTAATCGGGAATGCAGGCGGACAACAGGTCTACCCCTTAAGCGGGAATGCAGGCGGACAACAGGTCTACCCCTTAAGCGGGAATGCCGGCGGACACCAGGTCTACCCCTTAATCGGGAATGCAGGCGGACACCAGGTCTACCCCTTAATCGGGAATGCAGGCGGACAACAGGTCTACCCCTTAAGCGGGAATGCCGGCGGACAACAGGTCTACCCCTTAAGCGGGAATGCAGGCGGACAACAGGTCTACCCCTTAATCGGGAATGCAGGCGGACAACAGGTCTACCCCTTAAGCGGGAATGCCGGCGGACACCAGGTCTACCCCTTAATCGGGAATGCAGGCGGACACCAGGTCTACCCCTTAATCGGGAATGCAGGCGGACAACAGGTCTACCCCTTAAGCGGGAATGCAGGCGGACACCAGGTCTACCCCTTAATCGGGAATGCAGGCGGACAACAGGTCTACCCCTTAAGCGGGAATGCAGGCGGACAACAGGTCTACCCCTTAAGCGGGAATGCAGGCGGACAACAGGTCTACCCCTTAAGCGGGAATGCAGGCGGACAACAGGTCTACCCCTTAAGCGGGAATGCCGGCGGACAACAGGTCTACCCCTTAATCGGGAATGCAGGCGGACACCAGGTCTACCCCTTAATCGGGAATGCCGGCGGACACCAGGTCTACCCTTAATCGGGAATGCAGGCGGACAACAGGTCTACCCCTTAATCGGGAATGCAGGCGGACAACAGGTCTACCCCTTAAGCGGGAATGCCGGCGGACAACAGGTCTACCCCTTAATCGGGAATGCAGGCGGACACCAGGTCTACCCCTTAATCGGGAATGCAGGCGGACAACAGGTCTACCCCTTAAGCGGGAATGCCGGCGGACAACAGGTCTACCCCTTAAGCGGGAATGCAGGCGGACAACAGGTCTACCCCTTAAGCGGGAATGCAGGCGGACAACAGGTCTACCCCTTAAGCGGGAATGCAGGCGGACAACAGGTCTACCCCTTAAGCGGGAATGCAGGCGGACAACAGGTCTACCCCTTAAGCGGGAATGCCGGCGGACACCAGGTCTACCCCTTAATCGGGAATGCAGGCGGACAACAGGTCTACCCCTTAGCGGGAATGCCGGCGGACAACAGGTCTACCCCTTAATCGGGAATGCAGGCGGACACCAGGTCTACCCCTTAATCGGGAATGCAGGCGGACAACAGGTCTACCCCTTAATCGGGAATGCAGGCGGACAACAGGTCTACCCCTTAAGCGGGAATGCCGGCGGACAACAGGTCTACCCCTTAATCGGGAATGCAGGCGGACAACAGGTCTACCCCTTAATCGGGAATGCAGGCGGACACCAGGTCTACCCCTTAATCGGGAATGCAGGCGGACAACAGGTCTACCCCTTAAGCGGGAATGCAGGCGGACACCAGGTCTACCCCTTAAGCGGGAATGCAGGCGGACACCAGGTCTACCCCTTAAGCGGGAATGCCGGCGGACACCAGGTCTACCCCTTAAGCGGGAATGCAGGCGGACACCAGGTCTACCCCTTAAGCGGGAATGCAGGCGGACAACAGGTCTACCCCTTAAGCGGGAATGCAGGCGGACAACAGGTCTACCCCTTAATCGGGAATGCAGGCGGACAACAGGTCTACCCCTTAAGCGGGAATGCAGGCGGACAACAGGTCTACCCCTTAATCGGGAATGCAGGCGGACAACAGGTCTACCCCTTAAGCGGGAATGCCGGCGGACAACAGGTCTACCCCTTAATCGGGAATGCAGGCGGACAACAGGTCTACCCCTTAAGCGGGAATGCCGGCGGACACCAGGTCTACCCCTTAAGCGGGAATGCAGGCGGACAACAGGTCTACCCTTAGTCGGGAATGCAGGCGGACAACAGGTCTACCCCTTAAGCGGGAATGCCGGCGGACAACAGGTCTACCCCTTAAGCGGGAATGCAGGCGGACACCAGGTCTACCCCTTAAGCGGGAATGCAGGCGGACAACAGGTCTACCCCTTAATCGGGAATGCAGGCGGACAACAGGTCTACCCCTTAAGCGGGAATGCCGGCGGACACCAGGTCTACCCCTTAATCGGGAATGCAGGCGGACAACAGGTCTACCCCTTAATCGGGAATGCAGGCGGACAACAGGTCTACCCCTTAATCGGGAATGCAGGCGGACAACAGGTCTACCCCTTAAGCGGGAATGCAGGCGGACACCAGGTCTACCCCTTAATCGGGAATGCAGGCGGACACCAGGTCTACCCCTTAATCGGGAATGCAGGCGGACAACAGGTCTACCCCTTAAGCGGGAATGCAGGCGGACAACAGGTCTACCCCTTAAGCGGGAATGCAGGCGGACAACAGGTCTACCCCTTAAGCGGGAATGCCGGCGGACAACAGGTCTACCCCTTAAGCGGGAATGCAGGCGGACAACAGGTCTACCCCTTAATCGGGAATGCAGGCGGACAACAGGTCTACCCCTTAAGCGGGAATGCAGGCGGACAACAGGTCTACCCCTTAAGCGGGAATGCAGGCGGACAACAGGTCTACCCCTTAATCGGGAATGCAGGCGGACACCAGGTCTACCCTTAATCGGGAATGCAGGCGGACAACAGGTCTACCCCTTAAGCGGGAATGCCGGCGGACACCAGGTCTACCCCTTAATCGGGAATGCAGGCGGACACCAGGTCTACCCCTTAATCGGGAATGCAGGCGGACACCAGGTCTACCCCTTAAGCGGGAATGCCGGCGGACAACAGGTCTACCCCTTAAGCGGGAATGCCGGCGGACACCAGGTCTACCCCTTAAGCGGGAATGCAGGCGGACACCAGGTCTACCCCTTAAGCGGGAATGCAGGCGGACAACAGGTCTACCCCTTAAGCGGGAATGCAGGCGGACAACAGGTCTACCCCTTAATCGGGAATGCAGGCGGACAACAGGTCTACCCCTTAAGCGGGAATGCAGGCGGACACCAGGTCTACCCTTAAGCGGGAATGCCGGCGGACACCAGGTCTACCCCTTAAGCGGGAATGCAGGCGGACACCAGGTCTACCCCTTAATCGGGAATGCAGGCGGACAACAGGTCTACCCCTTAAGCGGGAATGCCGGCGGACAACAGGTCTACCCCTTAAGCGGGAATGCAGGCGGACAACAGGTCTACCCCTTAAGTCGGGAATGCACGGCGGACACACAGGTCTACCCCTTAATCGGGAATGCAGGCGGACAACAGGTCTACCCCTTAAGCGGGAATGCCGGCGGACAACAGGTCTACCCCTTAAGCGGGAATGCAGGCGGACAACAGGTCTACCCCTTAAGCGGGAATGCCGGCGGACACCAGGTCTACCCCTTAATCGGGAATGCAGGCGGACAACAGGTCTACCCCTTAAGCGGGAATGCCGGCGGACAACAGGTCTACCCCTTAATCGGGAATGCAGGCGGACAACAGGTCTACCCCTTAAGCGGGAATGCCGGCGGACAACAGGTCTACCCCTTAGTCGGGAATGCAGGCGGACAACAGGTCTACCCCTTAAGCGGGAATGCCGGCGGACACCAGGTCTACCCCTTAATCGGGAATGCAGGCGGACACCAGGTCTACCCCTTAAGCGGGAATGCCGGCGGACAACAGGTCTACCCCTTAATCGGGAATGCGGGCGGACAACAGGTCTACCCCTTAAGCGGGAATGCAGGCGGACAACAGGTCTACCCTTAATCGGGAATGCAGGCGGACAACAGGTCTACCCCTTAGCGGGAATGCCGGCGGACACCAGGTCTACCCCTTAAGCGGGAATGCAGGCGGACAACAGGTCTACCCCTTAAGCGGGAATGCAGGCGGACAACAGGTCTACCCCTTAAGCGGGAATGCCGGCGGACACCAGGTCTACCCCTTAATCGGGAATGCAGGCGGACACCAGGTCTACCCCTTAAGCGGGAATGCCGGCGGACAACAGGTCTACCCCTTAATCGGGAATGCGGGCGGACAACAGGTCTACCCCTTAAGCGGGAATGCCGGCGGACACCAGGTCTACCCCTTAATCGGGAATGCAGGCGGACACCAGGTCTACCCCTTAAGCGGGAATGCAGGCGGACAACAGGTCTACCCCTTAAGCGGGAATGCCGGCGGACAACAGGTCTACCCCTTAATCGGGAATGCAGGCGGACAACAGGTCTACCCCTTAATCGGGAATGCAGGCGGACAACAGGTCTACCCCTTAAGCGGGAATGCCGGCGGACACCAGGTCTACCCCTTAATCGGGAATGCAGGCGGACACCAGGTCTACCCTTAAGCGGGAATGCAGGCGGACACCAGGTCTACCCCTTAAGCGGGAATGCCGGCGGACACCAGGTCTACCCCTTAAGCGGGAATGCAGGCGGACAACAGGTCTACCCCTTAATCGGGAATGCCGGCGGACACCAGGTCTACCCCTTAAGCGGGAATGCAGGCGGACACCAGGTCTACCCCTTAATCGGGAATGCAGGCGGACAACAGGTCTACCCCTTAGTCGGGAATGCCGGCGGACAACAGGTCTACCCCTTAATCGGGAATGCAGGCGGACACCAGGTCTACCCCTTAATCGGGAATGCAGGCGGACACCAGGTCTACCCCTTAAGCGGGAATGCCGGCGGACACCAGGTCTACCCCTTAATCGGGAATGCAGGCGGACAACAGGTCTACCCCTTAATCGGGAATGCCGGCGGACAACAGGTCTACCCCTTAAGCGGGAATGCCGGCGGACACCAGGTCTACCCCTTAAGCGGGAATGCCGGCGGACACCAGGTCTACCCCTTAAGCGGGAATGCCGGCGGACACCAGGTCTACCCCTTAGTCGGGAATGCAGGCGGACAACAGGTCTACCCCTTAAGCGGGAATGCAGGCGGACAACAGGTCTACCCCTTAAGCGGGAATGCCGGCGGACAACAGGTCTACCCCTTAGTCGGGAATGCAGGCGGACACCAGGTCTACCCCTTAATCGGGAATGCAGGCGGACACCAGGTCTACCCCTTAAGCGGGAATGCCGGCGGACACCAGGTCTACCCTTAGTCGGGAATGCAGGCGGACACCAGGTCTACCCCTTAATCGGGAATGCAGGCGGACAACAGGTCTACCCCTTTAGCGGGAATGCGGCGGACAACAGGTCTACCCCTTAATCGGGAATGCAGGCGGACACCAGGTCTACCCCTTAATCGGGAATGCAGGCGGACAACAGGTCTACCCCTTAAGTCGGGAATGCCGGCGGACAACAGGTCTACCCCTTAAGCGGGAATGCAGGCGGACAACAGGTCTACCCCTTAAGCGGGAATGCAGGCGGACACCAGGTCTACCCCTTAAGCGGGAATGCAGGCGGACACCAGGTCTACCCTTAAGCGGGAATGCAGGCGGACACCAGGTCTACCCCTTAAGCGGGAATGCAGGCGGACACAGGTCTACCCCTTAATCGGGAATGCAGGCGGACAACAGGTCTACCCCTTAGCGGGAATGCCGGCGGACAACAGGTCTACCCTTAATCGGGAATGCAGGCGGACACCAGGTCTACCCCTTAAGCGGGAATGCAGGCGGACAACAGGTCTACCCCTTAGTCGGGAATGCAGGCGGACAACAGGTCTACCCCTTAAGCGGGAATGCCGGCGGACAACAGGTCTACCCCTTAATCGGGAATGCCGGCGGACAACAGGTCTACCCCTTAAGCGGGAATGCAGGCGGACACCAGGTCTACCCCTTAATCGGGAATGCAGGCGGACAACAGGTCTACCCCTTAATCGGGAATGCCGGCGGACAACAGGTCTACCCCTTAGCGGGAATGCCGGCGGACACCAGGTCTACCCCTTAATCGGGAATGCAGGCGGACAACAGGTCTACCCTTAAGCGGGAATGCCGGCGGACACCAGGTCTACCCCTTAAGCGGGAATGCAGGCGGACAACAGGTCTACCCCTTAAGCGGGAATGCAGGCGGACAACAGGTCTACCCCTTAATCGGGAATGCAGGCGGACACCAGGTCTACCCCTTAGTCGGGAATGCAGGCGGACAACAGGTCTACCCCTAATCGGGAATGCCAGGCGGACACCAGGTCTACCCCTTAAGCGGGAATGCCGGCGGACAACAGGTCTACCCCTTAATCGGGAATGCAGGCGGACACCAGGTCTACCCCTTAAGCGGGAATGCAGGCGGACACCAGGTCTACCCCTTAGCGGGAATGCAGGCGGACAACAGGTCTACCCCTTAATGCGGGAATGCAGGCGGACAACAGGTCTACCCCTTAATCAGGAATGCAGGGCGGACAACAGGTCTACCCCTTGTCGGGAATGCAGGCGGACACCAGGTCTACCCCTAATCGGGAATGCAGGCGGACAACAGGTCTACCCCTTAATCGGGAATGCAGGCGGACACCAGGTCTACCCTTAAGCGGGAATGCCGGCGGACACCAGGTCTACCCCTTAAGTCGGGAATGCAGGCGGACACCAGGTCTACCCCTTAAGCGGGAATGCCGGGCGGACAACAGGTCTACCCTTATGCGGGAATGCCGGCGGACACCAGGTCTACCCCTTAAGCGGGAATGCCGGCGGACACCAGGTCTACCCCTTAATGCGGGAATGCAGGCGGACACCAGGTCTACCCCTTAAGCGGGAATGCAGGCGGACAACAGGTCTACCCCTTAATCGGGAATGCAGGCGGACAACAGGTCTACCCCTTAGTCGGGAATGCAGGCGGACACCAGGTCTACCCCTTAAGCGGGAATGCAGGCGGACAACAGGTCTACCCCTTAAGCGGGAATGCCGGCGGACAACAGGTCTACCCCTTAAGCGGGGAATGCCGGGGGACACCAGGTCTACCCTTAATCGGGAATGCGAGGCGGACACCAGGTCTACCCCTTAAGCGGGAATGCAGGCGGACAACAGGTCTACCCCTTAATCGGGAATGCCGGCGGACAACAGGTCTACCCCTTGGCGGGAATGCCGGCGGACACCAGGTCTACCCCTTAAGCGGGAATGCCGGCGGACACCAGGTCTACCCCTTAATCGGGAATGCAGGCGGACACCAGGTCTACCCCTTAGCTCGGGAATGCAGGCGGACACCAGGTCTACCCTTAGCGGGAATGCCGGCGGACACCAGGTCTACCCCTTAAGCGGGAATGCCAGGCGGACACCAGGTCTACCCCTTAAGCGGGAATGCGGGCGGACAACAGGTCTACCCCTTAAGCGGGAATGCAGGCGGACAACAGGTCTACCCCCCTTAAGCGAGAATGCAGGCGGACAACAGGTCTACCCTTTAGCGGGAATGCCGGCGGACAACAGGTCTACCCCTTAATCGGGAATGCAGGCGGACAACAGGTCTACCCTTAAGCGGGAATGCAGGCGGACACCAGGTCTACCCCTTAAAGCGGGAATGCAGGGCGGACACCAGGTCTACCCCTTAAGCGGGAAAGCCGGGGACACCAGGTCTACCCCTTAATCGGGAATGCAGGCGGACAACAGGTCTACCCTTAAGCGGGAATGCCGGCGGACAACAGGTCTACCCTTAAGCGGGAATGCAGGCGGACACCAGGTCTACCCCTTAAGCAGGAATGCAGGCGGACAACAGGTCTACCCCTTAAGCGGGAGTGCCGGCGGACACCAGGTCTACCCCTTAAGCGGGAATGCAGGCGGACAACAGGTCTACCCCTTAAGCGGGAATGCCGGCGGACACCAGGTCTACCCTTAAGCGGGAATGCGGGCGGACACAGGTCTACCCCTTAGCCGGGAATGCCGGCGGACACCAGGTCTACCCTTAATCGGGAATGCAGGCGGACACCAGGTCTACCCCTTAATCGGGAATGCAGGCGGACACCAGGTCTACCCCTTAAGCGGGATGCCGGCGGACACCAGGTCTACCCCTTAATCGGGAATGCAGGCGGACACCAGGTCTACCCCTTAATCGGGGAATGCAGGCGGACACCAGGTCTACCCCTAATCGGGAATGCAGGCGGACAACAGGTCTACCCCTTAAGCGGGAATGCAGGCGGACAACAGGTCTACCCCTTAAGCGGGAATGCCGGCGGACACCAGGTCTACCCTTAATCGGGAATGCAGGCGGACACAGGTCTGCCCCTTAGTCGGGAATGCAGGCGGACAACAGGTCTACCCTTAAGCGGGAATGCCGGCGGACACCAGGTCTACCCTTAATCGGGAATGCAGGCGGACACCAGGTCTACCCTTAATCAGGAATGCAGGCGGACAACAGGTCTACCCCTTAATCCGGGAATGCAGGCGGACAACAGGTCTACCCTAGTAATCGGGAATGCAGGCGGACAACAGGTCTACCCCTTAGTCGGGAATGCAGGCGGACAACAGGTCTACCCCTTAATCGGGAATGCAGGCGGACAACAGGTCTACCCCTTACGCGGGAATGCAGGCGGACCAGGTCTACCCCTTAATCGGGGAATGCGGGGCCGGACAACAGGGTCTACCCCTTAAGCGGGAATGCCGGCGGACAACAGGTCTACCCTTAGTCGGTAATGCAGGCGGACAACAGGTCTACCCTTAGCGGGAAAGCCGGCGGACACCAGGTCTACCCTTAGCGGGAATGCAGGCGGACAACAGGTCTGCCCCTTAAGCGGGAATGCAGGCGGACAACAGGTCTACCCCTTAACGCGGGAATGCCGGCGGACACCAGGTCTGCCCCTTCGTCGGGAATGCAGGCGGACACCAGGTCTACCCTTAGTCAGGGAATGCGGGCGGACACCAGGTCTACCCATTAATCGGGAATGCAGGCGGACAACAGGTCTACCCCTTAAGCGGGGAATGCCGGCCCGGACAACAGGTCTACCCTTAATCGGGAATGCAGGCGGACAACCAGGTCTACCCCTTAATCGCGGGAATGCAGGCGGACAACAGGTCTACCCTTAATCGGGAATGCAGGCGGACAACAGGTCTGCCCCTTAAGCGGGAATGCCGGCCGGACAACAGGTCTACCCTTAATCGGGGAATGCAGGCGGACACCGGGTCTGCCCCTTGTCGGGAATGCGGACACAGGTCTACCCCTTTCGCGGGAATGCAGCGGACAGAGTCTACCCCTTAAGGCGGGAATGCAGGCGGACAACAGGTCTACCCCTTAAGCGGGAATGCCGGGGGACAACAGGTCTACCCCTTAATGCGGGGAATGCCGGCGGACACAGGTCTACCCCTTAATCGGGAATGCAGGCGGACAACAGGTCTACCCCTTAAGTCGGGAATGCGGGGCGGACAACAGGTCTACCCCTTATCGGGAATGCGGGCGGACAACAGGTCTACCCATGTCGGGAGTGCAGGCGGACACCAGGTCTGCCTTTCAGCGGGAATGCAGGCGGACAACAGGTCTACCCCTTAAGCGGGAATGCCGGCGGACAACAGGTCTACCCCTTAATCGGAATGCAGGCGGACACCAGGTCTACCCCTGTCGAGGAATGCAGGCGGACAACAGGTCTACCCCTTAGTCGAGGAATGCCGGCCGGACAACAGGTCTACCTATGTCGGGAATGCAGGCGGACACCAGGTCTACCCCTTAATCAGGGAATGCAGGCGGACAACAGGTCTACCCCTTAGTCGGGAATGTAGGCGGACAACAGGTCTACCCCTTAATGCGGGAATGCAGGCGGACAACAGGTCTACCCTTAAGCGGGAATGCCGGCGGACACCAGGTCTACCCCTTGTCGGGAATGCAGGCGGACACCAGGTCTACCCCTTAGTCGGGAATGCAGGCGGACAACAGGTCTACCCCTTAAGCGGGGAATGCAGGCGGACAGCAGGTCTACCCCTTAAGCGGGGAATGCAGGCGGACAACAGGTCTACCCCTTAAGTCAGGGAATGCCGGCGGACAACAGGTCTACCCCATAATCGGGAATGCAGGCGGACACACAGGTCTACCCCTTAAAGCTCGGGAATGCAGGCGGACAACAGGTCTACCCCTTAAGCCGGGAATGCAGGCGGACACCAGGTCTACCCCTTAAGCGGGAATGCAGGCGGACAACAGGTCTACCCCTTAAGCGGGAATGCAGGCGGACAACAGGTCTACCCCTTAAGCGGGAATGCGGCGGACACCAGGTCTACCCCTTAAGCGGGGAATCGGGGCGGACAACAGGTCTACCCTTAAGCGGGAATGCCGGCGGACACCAGGTCTACCCCTTAAGCGGGAATGCAGGCGGACGCAGGTCTACCTTAATCGGGAATGCCGGCGGACAGCAGGTCTACCCCTTAAGCGGGAATGCAGGCGGACACCAGGTCTACCCCTTAATCGGGAATGCAGGCGAGACAACAGGTCTACCCCTTAAGCGGGAATGCAGGCGGACAACAGGTCTACCCCTTAATCGGGGAATGCAGGCGGACACCAGGTCACCCTTAATGCGGGAATGCAGGCGGACAACAGGTCTACCTAATCGGGGAATGCAGGCGGACAACAGGTCTACCCCTTAGCGGGGAATGCGGCGGACGCAGGTCTACCTGTCCCGGGAATGCGGGCGGACAACCAGGTCTACCCCTTAGGCGGGAATGCCGGCGGACACCAGGTCTACCCCTTAGCGGGGAATGCAGGCGGACAACAGGTCTACCCCTTAGCTCGGGGAATGCAGGCCGGACACCAGGTCTACCCACAATGTCGGGAATGCCGGCGGACAACAGGTCTACCCATAGTCGGGGTCTGCGGCGGACACCAGGTCTACCCCTTAAGCTCGGGAATGCAGGCGGACAACAGGTCTACCCCTGATCGGGAATACGGGCGGACAACAGGTCTACCCCTTAAGCGGGGAATGCCGGCGGACACCAGGTCTACCCTTGGCGGGGAGTGCAGGCGGACAACAGGTCTACCCCTTAAGTCGGGAATGCCGGCGGACAACAAGGTCACCACCCCTTAAAGAAAGCGGGAATGCCGGCGGACCTCCAGGTCTACCCCTTAAGCTCGGGAATGCCGGCGGACACCAGGTCTACGCAACCCTCAGCGGGAGATGCAAGGCCCGGACAACAGGTCTACCCCTTAAGCGGGAATGCCCCGGCCGGACACCAGGTCTACCCCTTAGGCGGGAATGCCGGCGGACACCAGGTCTACCCCTTCAGGCGGGAATGCAGGCGGACACCAGGTCTACCCCTTAGTAACCGGGAATGCAGGCGGACAACAGGTCTGCCCCTAATCGGGCGAATGCAGGGCGGACAACAGGTCTACCCCTTAAGCGGGAATGCCGGCCCGGACACCAGGTCTACCCCTTAATCGGGAATGCAGGCGGACAACGGGTCACCCTGCAGCGGGAACGCCGGCGGACAGCAGGTCTACCCCTTAAGGCGGGAATGCAGGCGGACACCAGGTCTACCCCTTAAGCGGGAATGCAGGCGGACAACAGGTCTACCCCCTGTAAGCAGGGGAATGCGGGCGGACCAGGTCTGCCCTTAAGCGGGAATGCGGGCGGACACCAGGTCTCTACCCAGCCAAGCGGGGAGTGCCGGCGGACACCAGGTCTACCCCTTGGTCGGGAATGCAGGCGGACAACAGGTCTACCCCGCGCCAGGCAGGGAATGCCGGCGGACAACAGGTCTGCCCCTTAAGCGGGAATGCCGGCGGACACCAGGTCTGCCCCTTAAGCGGGAATGCGGGCGGACACCAGGTGCCTACCCCTTGGCGGGAATGCCGGCGGACACCAGGTCTACCCCTTAAGCGGGAATGCAGGCCCGGACAGCAGGTCTACCCCTTAGTCGAAGGGAATGCAGGCCCGGACACCAGGTCTACCCCTTAATCAGAGAGTGCAGGCGGACAACAGGTCTGCCTTAAGCGGGAATGCCGGCGGACAACAGGTCTACCCCTTAAAGCGGGAATGCAGGCCCGGACTACCAGGTCTACCCATGTCGAGGAATGCAGGCGGACAACAGGTCTGCCCTTAATCCCGGGAATGCAGGCGGACAACAGGTCTACCCCTTAATCGGGAATGCGGGCGGACAGCAGGTCTACCCCTTAAAGCGGGAATGCCGGCGGACACCGGAGTCTGCCCTTGGCTCGGGAATGCAGGCCCGGACACCAGGTCTACCCTTACTCGAGGAATGCAGGCCGGACACCAGGTCTACCCCTTAGTCGGGAGATGCCGGCGGACACCAGGTCTACCCTTAAAGCGGGGCTGCAGGCGGACACCAGGTCTACCCTTAAGCGGGGAATGCAGGCGGACAACAGGTCTACCCCTTAAGCGGGGAATACGGGCGGACAACAGGTCTACCCCTTAAAAGCGGGAATGCAGAGGCGGACAACAGGTCTACCCCTTAATCGGGGAATGCAGGCGGACAACAGGTCTACCCCTTAAGCGGGAATGCCGGCGGACACCAGGTCTACCCCTTGGCGGGAATGCAGGCGGACAGGTCTACCTTAAGCGGGAATGCCCGCGGACACCAGGTCTACCCCTTAGCGGGAATGCAGGCGGACACAGGTCTACCCCTTCGGCGGGAGTGCAGGCGGACACCAGGTCTACCCCTTTAGCGGGAATGCAGGCGGACAACAGGTCTGCCCCTTAAGCGGGAGTGCCGGCGGACCGCAGGTCTACCCCTTACGCGGGGAATGCGGGGCGGACACCAGGTCTACCCCTAATCGGGAATGCAGGCGGACACCGGGTCTGCCCCTTAAAGCGGGAGATGCCCGAGGCGGACAACGGGTCTACCCCTTAGGCGGGGAATGCAGGCGGACAACAGGTCTACCCTAAAGTCGGGAATGCGGGCGGACAACAGGTCTGCCCCTTAAGCAGGGAATGCAGGCGGACAACAGGTCTACCCCTTAAAGCGGGAATACGGGAGGCGGACAACAGGTCTACCCCTTAGGCGGGAGTGCCGACGGACACCAGGTCTACCCCGCAATCGGGAATGCAGGCGGACAACAGGTCTACCCTTAAGCCGGGAATGCCGGCGGACACCAGGTCTACCCCTTAGCTCGGGAATGCAGGCGGACTACAGGTCTACCCCTTAGAGCTTCGGGGAATGCAGGCTGACACCAGGTCTACCCTTAATGCGGGAATGCCAGGCGGACACCAGGTCTACCCCTTAAAGCGGGAATGCAGGCGGACAACAGGTCTACCCCTTAATCGGGAATGCCGGCGGACACCAGGTCTACCAAGTCAGGAATGCAGGCGGACACCAGGTCTACCCCTTAGTCGGGGAATGCAGGCGGACAACAGGTCTACCCCTTAAGCGGGAATGCCGGAGGACAACAGGTCTACCCCTTAATCGGGAATGCAGGCGGACAACAGGGTCTACCCCTTAGTCGGGAATGCAGGCGGACAACAGGTCTACCCCTTAAGCGGGGAATGCCGGCGGACAGCAGGTCTACCCCTTAGCGGGAATGCAGGCGGACACCAGGTCTACCCTTAATCGGGAATGCGGGCGGACAACAGGTCTACCCCTTAATCGGGAATGCAGGCGGACAACAGGTCTACCCCTTAAGGCGGGGAATGCCGGCGGACAACAGGTCTACCCCCTTAATCGGGAATGCAGGCGGACAACAGGTCTACCCCTTAAGGCGGGAATGCCGGCGGACAACAGGTCTACCCCTTAAGCGGGAATGCAGGCGGACAACAGGTCTACCCTTATGGCGGGAATGCAGGCGGACAACAGGTCTACCCCTTAATCGGGAATGCAGGCCGGACACCAGGTCTACCCCTTAAGCGGAGGAATGCAGGCCGGACAACAGGTCTACCCCTTAATCGGGAATGCAGGCGGACAGCAGGTCTACCCTTAAGCGGGAATGCAGGCGGACACCAGGTCTACCCCTTAAGCGGGAAGACGGCGGACACCAGGTCTACCCCTTAAGCGGGAATGCCGGCGGACACCAGGTCTACCCTTAATCGGGAATGCAGCGCGGACACCAGGTCTACCCCTTAGTCAGGAATGCAGGCGGACAACAGGTCTACCCCTTAGGGAATGCCGGCGGACACCAGGTCTACCTTAGTCGGGAATGCAGGCGGACAACAGGTCTACCCCTTAATCGGGAATGCAGGCGGACAACAGGTCTACCCCTTAGCGGGAATGCAGGCGGACACACAGGTCTACCCCTTAATCGGGAATGCAGGCGGACAACAGGTCTACCCCTTAAGCGGGAATGCCGGCGGACACCAGGTCTACCCATAAGCGGGAATGCAGGCGGACACCAGGTCTACCCCTTAGTCGGGAATGCAGGCGGACAACAGGTCTACCCCTTAATCGGGAATGCCGGCGGACACTAGGTCTACCCTTAATCGGGAATGCAGGCGGACAACAGGTCTACCCCTAATCGGGAATGCAGGCGGACAACAGGTCTACCCTTAAGCGGGAATGCCGGCCGGACAACAGGTCTACCCTTAATCGGGAATGCAGGCGGACAACAGGTCTACCCCTTGTCGGGAATGCAGGCGGACAACAGGTCTACCCCTTAGTCGGGAATGCAGGCGGACACCAGGTCTACCCCTTAAGCGGGGAATGCAGGCGGACAACAGGTCTACCCCATAAGCGGGAATGCAGGCGGACAACAGGTCTACCCCTTAAGCGGGAATGCAGGCGGACACCAGGTCTACCCCTTAATCGGGAATGCAGGCGGACAACAGGTCTACCCCTTAATCGGGAATGCAGGCGGACAACAGGTCTACCCCTTAAGTCGGGAATGCAGGCGGACAACAGGTCTACCCCTTAAGCGGGAATGCAGGCGGACACCAGGTCTACCCCTTAAGCGGGAATGCAGGCGGACAACAGGTCTACCCCTTAATCGGGAATGCAGGCGGACACCAGGTCTACCCCTTAAGCGGGAATGCAGGCGGACAACAGGTCTACCCCTAATGCGGGGGAATGCAGGCGGACAACAGGTCTACCCTTAATCGGGAATGCAGGCGGACACCAGGTCTACCCTTAATCGGGAATGCAGGCGGACACCAGGTCTACCCCTTAATCGGGAATGCAGGCGGACAACAGGTCTACCCCTTAAGCGGGAATGCAGGCGGACAACAGGTCTACCCCTTAAGCGGGAATGCCGGCGGACACCAGGTCTACCCCTTAATGCGGGAATGCAGGCGGACAACAGGTCTACCCCTTAATCGGGAATGCAGGCGGACAACAGGTCTACCCCTTAATCGGGAATGCAGGCGGACAACAGGTCTACCCCTTAGCGGGAATGCCGGCGGACACCAGGTCTACCCCTTAATCGGGAATGCAGGCGGACAACAGGTCTACCCCTAATCGGGAATACAGGCGGACAACAGGTCTACCCCTTAATCGGGAATGCCGGCGGACAACAGGTCTACCCTTAATCGGGGAATGCAGAGCGGACAACAGGTCTACCCCTTAATCGGGAATGCAGGCGGACAACAGGTCTACCCCTTAAGCGGGAATGCCGGCGGACAACAGGTCTACCCTTAAAAGCGGGAATGCGGCGGACAACAGGTCTACCCCTTAATGCGGGAATGCCAAGAGGCGGACACCAGGTCTACCCCTAATGGGGAATGCAGGCGGACAACAGGTCTACCCCTTAAGCGGGAATGCCGGCGGACAACAGGTCTACCCCTTAGTCGGGAATGCAGGCGGACACCAGGTCTACCCCTTAATCGGGAATGCAGGCGGACAACAGGTCTACCCCTTAATCGGGAATGCGGGCGGACAACAGGTCTACCCCTTAAGCGGGAATGCCGGCGGACAACAGGTCTACCCCTTAATCGGGAATGCAGGCGGACAACAGGTCTACCCTTAAGCGGGAATGCCGGCGGACACCAGGTCTACCCCTTAAGCGGGAATGCAGGCGGACAACAGGTCTACCCCTTAATCGGGAATGCAGGCGGACAACAGGTCTACCCCTTAATCGGAAATGCAGGCGGACAACAGGTCTACCCCTTAGTCGGGAATGCAGGCGGACAAGCAGGTCTACCCCTTGTCGGGAATGCAGGCGGACAACAGGTCTACCCCTTAATGGGGAATGCAGGCGGACAACAGGTCTACCCTTAAGCGGGAATGCGGGCGGACAACAGGTCTACCCCTTAAGCGGGAATGCAGGCGGACAACAGGTCTACCCCTTAATCGGGAATGCAGGGCGGACAACAGGTCTACCCCTTAATCGGGAATGCAGGCGGACAACAGGTCTACCCCTTAAGCGGGAATGCCGGCGGACAACAGGTCTACCCCTTAATCGGGAATGCAGGCGGACAACAGGTCTACCCCTTAATCGGGAATGCAGGCGGACAACAGGTCTACCCCTTAAGCGGGAATGCAGGCGGACAACAGGTCTACCCCTTAGCGGGAATGCAGGCGGACAACAGGTCTACCCCTTAATGGGGAATGCGGGCCCGGACAACAGGTCTACCCCTTAATCGGGAATGAGGGCGGACAACAGGTCTACCCCTTAAGCGGGAATGCCGGCGGACAACAGGTCTACCCCTTAGTCGGGAATGCAGGCGGACACCAGGTCTACCCCTTAATCGGGAATGCAGGCGGACAACAGGTCTACCCCTAATGGGAATGCAGGCGGACAACAGGTCTACCCCTTGTCGGGAATGCAGGCGGACAACAGGTCTACCCCTTAAGCGGGAATGCAGGCGGACAACAGGTCTACCCCTTAAGCGGGAATGCAGGCGGACAACAGGTCTACCCCTTAAGCGGGAATGCCGGCGGACAACAGGTCTACCCCTTAGCGGGGAATGCGGCGGACACCAGGTCTACCCCTTAATCGGGAATGCAGGCGGACACCAGGTCTACCCCTTAATCGGAATGCAGGCGGACAACAGGTCTACCCCTTAATCGGGAATGCAGGCGGACAACAGGTCTACCCTTAATGCGGGAATGCGGCGGACAACAGGTCTACCCCTTAATCCGGGAATGCAGGCGGACAACAGGTCTACCCCTTAAGTCGGGAATGCAGGCGGACAACAGGTCTACCCCCTAAGCGGGAATGCACGGCGGACACCAGGTCTACCCCTTAAGCCGGGAATGCAGGCGGACAACAGGTCTACCCCTTAATCGGGAATGCAGGCGGACAACAGGTCTACCCCTTAAGCGGGAATGCAGGCGGACACCAGGTCTACCCCTTTAATCGAGAATGCCGGCGGACAACAGGTCACCCCTTAAAGCGGGAATGCAGGCGGACAACAGGTCTACCCCTTAAGCGGGGAATGCCGAGCGGACAACAGGTCTACCCCCTAAGCGGGAATGCAGGCGGACAACAGGTCTACCCCTTAATGCGGGAATGCCGAGGCGGACAACAGGTCTACCCCTTAAGCGGGAATGCAGGCGGACAACAGGTCTACCCCTTAAGCGGGAATGCCGGGGCGGACAGCAGGTCTACCCCTTAAGCGGGAAATGCAGGCGGACAACAGGTCTACCCCTTAAGCGGGAATGCAGGCGGACAACAGGTCTACCCCTAGTCGGGAATGCAGGCGGACAACAGGTCTACCCCTTAAGCGGGAATGCCGGCGGACAACAGGTCTACCCCTTAATCGGGAATGCAGGCGGACAACAGGTCTACCCCTTAATGCGGGAATGCAGGCGGACACCAGGTCTACCCCTTAATCGGGAATGCAGGCGGACAACAGGTCTACCCCTTAATCGGGAATGCAGGCGGACAACAGGTCTACCCCTTAATCGGGAATGCAGGCGGACAACAGGTCTACCCCTTAATCGGGAATGCAGGCGGACAACAGGTCTACCCCTTATGTCGGGGAATACAGGCGGACAACAGGTCTACCCCTTAATCCGGAATGCAGGGGGGACAACAGGTCTACCCCTTAATCGGGAATGCAGGCGGACAACAGGTCTACCCCTTAATCGGGAATGCAGGAGGACAACAGGTCTACCCCTTAATCGGGAATGCAGGCGGACAACAGGTCTACCCCTTAATCGGGAATGCAGGCGGACAACAGGTCTACCCCTAATCGGGAATGCAGGCGGACAACAGGTCTACCCCTTAATCGGGAATGCAGGCGGACAACAGGTCTACCCCTTGTCGAGAATACGGGGCGGACAACAGGTCTACCCCTTAATGTCGGGAATGCAGGCGGACAACAGGTCTACCCCTTAATGCGGGGAATGCAGAGGCGGACAACAGGTCTACCCCTAATCGGGAATACAGGGCGGACAACAGGTCTACCCCTTAAGCGGGAATGCCAGGCGGACAACAGGTCTACCCCTTAATCGGGGAATGCAGGCGGACAACAGGTCTACCCCTTAATCGGGAATGCGGGCGGACAACAGGTCTACCCCTTAATCGGGAATGCGAGGCGGACAACAGGTCTACCCCTAATAGGGAATGCAAGGCGGACAACAGGTCTACCCCTTAAGCGGGAATGCCAGGCGGACAACAGGTCTACCCCTTAATCGGGAATGCAGGCGGACAACAGGTCACCCCTAATGGCGGGAATACGGGCGGACAACAGGTCTACCCCTTAAGCGGGAATGCCGGCGGACAACAGGTCTACCCCTTAATCGGGAATGCAGGCGGACAACAGGTCTACCCTTAATCGGGAATTGCAGGCGGACAACAGGTCTACCCTTAAGCCGGGAATGCAGGCGGACAACAGGTCTACCCCTTAATCGGGAATGCAGGGCGGACAACAGGTCTACCCCTTAATCGGGAATGCAGGCGGACAACAGGTCTACCCCTTAATTCCGGAATGCAGAGAGGACAACAGGTCTACCCCTTAAGCGGGAATGCCGGCGGACAACAGGTCTACCCCTTAATCGGGAATGCAGGCGGACAACAGGTCTACCCCTTAATCGGGAATGCGGGCGGACAACAGGTCTACCCCTTAAGCCGGAATGCGGGGGGACAACAGGTCTACCCCTTAAGCTCGGGAATGCAGGCGGACAACAGGTCTACCCCTTAATCGGGAATGCAGGCGGACAACAGGTCTACCCCTTAATCGGGAATGCAGGCGGACAACAGGTCTACCCCTTAAGCGGGAATGCCGGCGGACAACAGGTCTACCCCTTAATCGGGAATGCAGGCGGACAACAGGTCTACCCCTTAAGCGGGAATGCAGGCGGACAACAGGTCTACCCCTTAATCGGGAATGCAGGCGGACAACAGGTCTACCCCTTAAGCCGGGAATACAGGCGGACAACAGGTCTACCCCTTAATCGGGAATGCAGGGCGGACAACAGGTCTACCCCTTAATGGGAATGCAGGCGGACAACAGGTCTACCCCTTAAGCGGGAATGCCGGCGGACAACAGGTCTACCCCTTAATCGGGAATGCAGGCGGACAACAGGTCTACCCCTTAAGCGGGAATGCAGGCGGACAACAGGTCTACCCCTTAATCGGGAATGCAGGCGGACAACAGGTCTACCCCTTAATCGGGAATGCAGGCGGACACCAGGTCTACCCCTTAATCGGGAATGCAGGCGGACAACAGGTCTACCCCTAATGGGAATACGGGCGGACAACAGGTCTACCCCTTAAGCGGGAATGCCGGCGGACAACAGGTCTACCCCTTAGCTCCGGGAATGCCAGGCGGACAACAGGTCTACCCCTAATCGGGAATAAAGGCGGACAACAGGTCTACCCCTTAAGCGGGAATGCAGGCGGACAACAGGTCTACCCTTAAGCGGGAATGCAGGCGGACAACAGGTCTACCCCTTAATCGGGAATGCAGGCGGACAACAGGTCTACCCCTTAATCGGGAATGCAGGCGGACAACAGGTCTACCCCTTAATCGGGAATGCGGGCGGACAACAGGTCTACCCCTTAATCGGGAATGCAGGCGGACAACAGGTCTACCCCTTAATCGGGAATGCAGGCGGACAACAGGTCTACCCTTAACCGGGAATGCAGGCGGACAACAGGTCTACCCCTTAAGCGGGAATGCAGGCGGACAACAGGTCTACCCCTTAGCTGGGAATGCGGGCGGACAACAGGTCTACCCTTAATCGGGAATGCAGGCGGACAACAGGTCTACCCCTTAATCGGGAATGCAGGCGGACAACAGGTCTACCCCTTAATGTCGGGAATGCCGGGCGGACAACAGGTCTACCCCTTAAGCGGGAATGCAGGCGGACAACAGGTCTACCCCTTAATCGGGAATGCAGGCGGACAACAGGTCTACCCCTTAATAAAGCGGGAATGCCGGCGGACAACAGGTCTACCCCTTAATCGGGAATGCAGGCGGACAACAGGTCTACCCCTTAATCGGGAATGCAGGCGGACAACAGGTCTACCCCTTAAGCGGGAATGCCGGGGGACAACAGGTCTACCCCTTAAGCGGGAATGCCGGCGGACAACAGGTCTACCCCTTAAGCGGGAATGCAGGCGGACAACAGGTCTACCCCTTAGTCGGGAATGCAGGCGGACAACAGGTCTACCCCTTAATCGGGAATGCAGGCGGACAACAGGTCTACCCCTTAACGGGAATGCCGGCGGACAACAGGTCTACCCCTTAAGCGGGAATGCAGGCGGACACCAGGTCTACCCCTTAATCGGGAATGCAGGCGGACAACAGGTCTACCCCTTAATCGGGAATGCAGGCGGACAACAGGTCTACCCCTTAAGCGGGAATGCCGGCGGACAACAGGTCTACCCCTTAATCGGGAATGCAGGCGGACAACAGGTCTACCTCTTAAGCGGGAATGCCGGCGGACACCAGGTCTACCCCTTAAGCGGGAATGCAGGCGGACAACAGGTCTACCCCTTAATCGGGGGAATGCAGGCGGACAACAGGTCTACCCCTTAATCGGGAATGCAGGCGGACAACAGGTCTACCCCCTAATCGGGAATGCAGGCGGACACCAGGTCTACCCCTTAATCGGGAATGCAGGCGGACAACAGGTCTACCCCTTAAGCGGGAATGCAGGCGGACAACAGGTCTACCCCTTAAGCGGGAATGCCGGCGGACAACAGGTCTACCCCTTAAGCGGGAATGCCAGGCGGACAACAGGTCTACCCCTTAAGCGGGAATGCGGGCGGACAACAGGTCTACCCCTTAAGCGGGAATGCAGGCGGACAACAGGTCTACCCCTTAGTCCGGAATGCAGGCGGACAACAGGTCTACCCCTTAATCGGGAATGCAGGGCGGACACCAGGTCTACCCCTTAATCGGGAATGCCGGGGGCGGACAACAGGTCTACCCCTTTAGCGGGAATGCCGGCGGACAACAGGTCTACCCCTTAAGCGGGAATGCCGGCGGACACCAGGTCTACCCCTTAAGCGGGAATGCCGGGGGACAACAGGTCTACCCCTAAGCGGGAATGCGGGCGGACAACAGGTCTACCCCTTAAGCGGGAATGCCGGCGGACAACAGGTCTACCCCTTAATCGGGGAATGCAGGCGGACAACAGGTCTACCCCTTAACCGGAATGCCGGCGGACACCAGGTCTACCCCTTAAGCGGGAATGCAGGCGGACACCAGGTCTACCCCTTAAGCGGGAATGCAGGCGGACAACAGGTCTACCCCTTAATCGGGAATGCAGGCGGACAACAGGTCTACCCCTTAATCGGGAATGCCGGCGGACAACAGGTCTACCCCTTAAGCGGGAATACGGGCGGACACCAGGTCTACCCCTTAATCCGGAATGCCAGGGCGGACAACAGGTCTACCCCTTAAGCGGGAATGCCGGCGGACAACAGGTCTACCCCTTAAGCGGGAATGCCGGCGGACACCAGGTCTACCCCTTCATCGGGAATGCCGGCGGACACCAGGTCTACCCCTTAATCGGGAATGCAGGCGGACACCAGGTCTACCCCTTAATCAAGAATGCAGGCGGACAACAGGTCTACCCCGCTGGCTGGGTAGACCTGGTGTCCTCGGAAGTGCGCTAAGGGGTCGCTGTTTTCGGCTGCCTCCGGCTGCCTCATCGTAGGAGGCGGCGTGCTCCGCTGCGCCACCCCGGTCACCTAGGCTTCGTTCTCTTGTGCTCGTCGGCCTCCTGGGCCCCGCTTGTCCGTATCATGGGAGACAGGGTTACGGGCGGTCTCCCCGCAGGCTGTGCAGTGCCTGTGTCCGTAGGCGGAAAAGGGCGGCCGCGCGGGGCGGTCGTGCCGGCCAGGAACGTACACGCCAATGCACGGCAAGGACTCTCCCGTGGCCTTGTCCGGCATTCCCGTAACCCCCAGTTGACTGAGACAGGTGGAGGCGAGGCGAGCTGCTCCCCGGCCCGGGCCAGGCGAGGCGGGGAGGCGCGAGGGCGAGAGAAGCCGCCGGCGTGTCCCGCTGCGGCCCGGCTGCTGCCGGTTCCGTGGAAAAAAGAGTGCAGCGGGCGAGATGCGAGCTGCACCCCGGCCCAGGCGAGGCGCGGGCCGAAAGAGCGAGCCGCGAGAGAGAAGCCGCGAGCGCGTGTCCCGCTCCGGCCCGGCTGCTGCCGGTTTCGCGAAAAGCGAGCGATGCGAGCTGTGCTCCCCGGCCCAGGCCAGGTGAGGCGGGGAGACCCGAGAAGCGAGAGCGAAGCCGCGAGCGCGTGTCCCGCTCCGGCCCGGCTGCTGCCGGTTTCGCGAAAAGCGAGCGATGCGAGCTGTGCTCCCCGGCCCAGGCCAGGTGAGGCGGGGAGACCCGAGAAGCGAGCCGAAGCCGGCGAGCGCGTGTCCCCGCTCCGGCCCGGCTGCTGCCGGTTTCGCCAGCGAGCGAGGCGAGCTGTGCTCCCCGGCCCAGGCCAGGTGAGGCGGGGAGACCCGAGAAGCGAGAGCGAAGCCGCGAGCGCGTGTCCCGCTCCGGCCCGGCTGCTGCCGGTTTCGCGAAAAGCGAGCGATGCGAGCTGTGCTCCCCGGCCCAGGCCAGGTGAGGCGGGGAGACCCGAGAAAGCGAGAAGCGAAGCCGCGAGCGCGTGTCCCGCTCCGGCCCGGCTGCTGCCGGTTTCAGCGAGAAGGGGAGCCGGGTGCCCGCTCGCTCCTCCGGCGATGGTGGCGGGCGAGGCGGCGGCGCCTCGTTCTTTTTCCGCCCGGCCTTAAGCCGGGGCCGGCCCGCTCTGGCGGGTGCGGCGTTCTTCGGCTGCCGGTCCGGTGCGCTTTTACCGGCAGCCGGGGCTGGACGCGGCCGGGGTTGCGTTGAGCCTGCCGAGGTAGGTTCCCGGCCCCTTCCCGAGAGCTCCCCGAGGCACGGCTCGCTCGGCCGCCGAGGTGGCCGCGCCTCGTTCCCCGCTCCCGACCCGTCTTGCCCAGAGAGAGCGTCCGCCTGGGAAGGGCTCGCGGGGGCGTGCCGGTGGGGCATCCGGCCTCGCCTCGGCTCGCCCAAGGGGGGGGCTCGGTGACGGGAGTCGCCCCGTGGAGTTTTGCCGGCCGGGGTTGGCGGCACCCCTTCCCCGCCGTGCGTCGTTGAAAGCATGGTTCCCCCTTCCTCGGCCCTAAGCCGGGGACCCGCGTAGCGGGCGGAGTGTTCATTTTAGCGGTGGCGGCCGGCCGCGGTGGCCGGCTGCGCCGTAGAGCGGGCCGGAACCCGACAGAGAAGCGAGAGAGAAAAGCCCCCGGCGATGTGGGGGGCGAGGCGGCGGCGCCTCGCCCCATCTCCCTCCTCGGCTGGTGCGATCCGAGCCACCGTGGCCGGGCGGCCTGTGGGGTCTGGCCTGCTGCCCCGGCTGCGGTGGCTGCCCGGCGGGCTGGGCTGCGAACGGCTCTGCTTTTTCAGGCGTGGCGGAGTGTGGGGGCCGCCCGGCCTGTTCCCTTCTTTTTCTCACGCGGCCTTAAGCCGCGGCACGAAGCGCGCTGACGACGAAAGGGTCGCGGGCCACGAAGCGAAGGCCCAGAGAGACGCTGTGTGCTGGCGAGAGAGACCGAGAGATCCGTGCCGGCGGGCGGATGGGGGTTTTGGGGGGAGTTGAGTCTCGAGTCTCGCCCCCCGCCTCCGGTCCCCGGCGCGGGCTCGAGACCGTCGGCGGGCGGATGGGGGTTTTAGGGGGGAGTTGAGTCTCGAGTCTCGCCCCCCGGCCCCCGCCGCAGGCCCGTGACCCCCGTGGCTAGCACGGGTCGTGCGACGCATAGTGTGCTTTTTGTCTTTTTTCCTCTTTTTCGGTTTTCTGTTGTCCCAGGAAGAGTGGCCGCGGGGCCTTTGTCTCCGAGCGATCGATGAGGTGGTTCCTCGGGTGGCGTCGGAAAGGGCCCTCGGCTGGCCGGGCACCT
>JAKWBO010000193.1:2500-5000 GCA_034336685.1 Luscinia luscinia | reverse complement strand
CTTCCAGAACCATATGAACCCCTTACTCCGCGATCGGTTCATGGTTCGGAGTCTGAGTTGGAAATGAGGGAAGTACATCCGGAAACACCGCTGGGGACGCCGGTTGTTTCCTTACCGGATAAAAATCCATCTTGTCCCAGATGTACAACCCACTTTACTCGGATGCAGGTGTTGGTGGACCATCTTAAAAGAAAGCATGGGCAGAAGAAGATCTGGTTCCGATGTTCTTCATGTGGAAAACAAAATCTTAAATTCCACAGTATTGCTTGCCATATTCCCAACTGCAAAGGCCAGATCTGCGTGGTTCCGACTGGTGAGTGGGTGTGCGAAGTGTGTCAACGAGGCTTCGCTACAAAAATCGGACTTGGTCAACACAAGAGAATTAGGCATCCGCTTGTACGAAATCTTGAGCGGATCCAAGCTTCCCGGCCTAAGGCATCCTCCTCACGAGGAGCTCACAAGAGGGTTTGGTCCGAGGAAGAGGAGGCTCTCCTGGAACAACTCATGATTGAGTACGCTGGCAAACGAAACATCAATCAGCTCATTAAAGAGCACTTTCCATCCAAAACTGTGAAGCAAGTGAGTGATAAAAGGCGTTTAATGACGGCCTCTATCAACAAGGCTGCCACAGAGTGATCAAATGGCTGATAACGACCTGCCACAGAGTGATCAAATGGCTGATAACGACCTGCCACAGAGTGATCAAATGGCTGATAACGACCTGCCACAGAGTGATCCTTTTGAACAATATTATGTTCAGTGGAAGGGATTTCTTAAGAACAGATATCATGAAACAATACGCAGAATGCTGGCGCATGAGGAGATAACAACTTACAAGGAGGCCTTTGAACAAGTTTTAGCAGGAGATGATGGCCAATCAGTGGTAAACGAAGTTTACAAGATCTATACCGAGAATTCCATCAACAGTAGCCAAACGAAATCTGCTAAAGGCAAAAATCAGAAAAAGAAAAAGAAGTTCTCTGGAAAGGCAAGACCATGGATGAAAAAGAGAGCACGAAAGAGAGGAAAATACTTGCGATATCAGCGACTATTCCATTTACATAGAAAGAGATTGGTACAGATCATACTCGATGATATTGAGGCTCTGAAATGTCAAATTCCACCTGACATTGTTCATTCCACATTTAAAAAGAGATGGGAAACAACAGTTGGTTTTAAGAGTTTGAATTTCTTTCCACCTTTTCGCAATGCTGACAACACCGCTTTTTCAGATTTGATAACAGCTAAAGAGATTGATAAGAACTTGAAAGAGATGGTAAAATCCTCTGCTCCTGGACCAGATAATGTATTAATGGAACATCTTCGTGATGAGGACTCCAACCTGCTGATGGAGATTTTTAATCTCTGGTTGGTTACCGGGACTATTCCTGATGCCCTAAGAGAATGCAGAACAGTCTTAATTCCAAAATCCAGTAATCCTGAAAAGCTGGGCGACATTAACAACTGGAGACCAATTACTATCGCCTCAACAGTGCTGCGGCTATTTTCTAGAATTTTAACTGTTCGATTAGCCAGAGCATGCCCCATCCATCGACATCAAAGGGGCTTCATTAGGGCACCCGGTTGTTCGGAGAACTTAAAACTATTACAATTGCTGGTCAATTATGCTAAAAGGGAGCATTCTTCCCTGGGAGTGGTGTTTGTAGACATTGCTAAAGCTTTTGACACTGTGAGTCACGAGCACATTATCAAGGGTTTGATGAGAAGGCAGGTAGATCCTCAGATTATTCAATTGATCAAGGAATTCTATACTAACATCACTACAAGAATTCGTATGGAGAAAGACTCAACTGACCCCATTAACATTCTGACGGGAGTGAAACAGGGGGATCCGATGTCACCTATACTGTTCAACCTGGCAATTGACCCTCTTCTATGTAAATTGGAAGCTAATGGCTGTGGATTCCAACGTGACGACTTCAAGATTACAGCGATGGCTTTTGCAGATGATTTGGTGATGATCAGCAATTCCTGGGAGGGTATGTGTGAAAACATCAAGATATTACAGACCTTCTGTGATCTGACAGGTCTGCAAACGAGGGGTGATAAATGTCACGGCTTTTTCATCAAGCCTACCAAAGACTCCTATACTGTCAACGACTGTGACCCGTGGTTGATAAATGGTACCCCTCTCAATATGATTGACCCAGGGAGTTCTGAAAAGTATCTCGGAGTGCAGATTGATCCGTGGACTGGATTCGCTAAGACGGGCCTGTATGAAAAACTTGACAACTGGCTGACCCGGATCACTGCAGCACCACTGAAGCCGCTGCAAAAACTTGAGATTCTGAGAACTTACACTCTTCCCAGGTTAATCTACTTAGCGGACCACACTGACATCAAAATGGGATACCTCGAATCTCTTGATTTGAGAGTTAAACGCGAAGTTAAGGAGTGGCTCCATCTCCCTCCTTCCACTTGTGATGGCATGATCTATTCCAGCTGTAAGGATGGTGGTTTAGGTCTCAACAAATTATCG
>JAKWBO010000192.1:0-85695 GCA_034336685.1 Luscinia luscinia | reverse complement strand
ATTCCTTCCCAGATTAAATGAATAAATTGGTACAATTTCCCCTTCCATCAATGCACTTTTACATAAACCCTTCCATCTCAGCATCAAATCAACTCCTCCTCCCATCTCCACACCTTCACTCCTAAACCCTCTTCTCCTCTCACAATTTAAAGCCTCATATTTTTGATATCTTTCCAACTTCCTGCCATCTCTTCCCAGATCTAATTTTTTCAGCTGCTCCTGGACTGAATTAGGAATTTTGGATTCTGCTGGAGCTTCCCTTGGGGGTTCATCAGTGGGCAAAGGTGACAGGGAAGGAGGTGATTGTTCACCCATCTCCACCTTGTCAATCTGAGCTTTCTTTCCCCTTTCTCCATCCTCCTCCTCCATCAGGGATGAAGGAGCAGCAGAAGGATTGGGGGGTGACTCTGTTTTTACCTTTGCAGGGCTCTGAGCCCTGCTGGCCACTGATTTTTCCCTCTCCAATTCTTGCAGCATTGTAAAAACCATTCTTGTTGTATTTTCTTCTCACTGATCCAAGTTTTCTTCTGACCTTCTGGTTTCAGTCCCTCAGGGATCTCCTTCTGGGCTTTTCTCCTGATCCCAGCTCTATAAATCACATCAGGGTCACAATCTGAGAACAGAAATCACTGTCATGGTTTAAAGTGAATTTGGGAGGGCAAATTGTGCCCCTCCTGCTCACCTGCCTCCAACCTTCCAGCCTCAGTCCCTCAGTGATCTCCTTTTCACCTCTTATGTCCACTTGCAATTTTCTTTTTGTATTTTCTCCTCACTGATCCAAGTTGGTCTCAGTCCCTCTGTGATTTCTGTGATTTCCTTCTGGGCTTTTCTCCTGATCCCAGCTCTATAAATCACATCAGGGTCACAATCTGAGCACAGAAATCACTGTCATGGTTTAAAGTGAATTTGGGAGGGCAAATTGTGCCCCTCCTGCTCACCTGCCTCCAACCTTCCAGCCTCAGTCCCTCTGTGATCTCCTTTTCACCTCTTATGTCCACTTGCAATTTTCTTTTTGTATTTTCTCCTCACTGATCCAAGTTGGTCTCAGTCCCTCTGTGATTTCTGAGATTTCCTTCTAGGCTTTTCTCCTGATCCCAGCTCTGTAAATCACATCAGAGTCACAATCTGAGCACAGAAATCATTATCATGGTTTAAAGTAAATTTGGGAGGGCAAATTGTGCCCTCTCTCTCACCTGCCTCTGACCTTGACCTCAGTCCCTCTGTGATCTCCTTTTCACCTCTGGTGTTCTCTTGCAGTTTTCTTGTATTTTTTTCTACTGATCCAAATTGGTCTCAGTCCCTCTGTGATTTCTGAGATTTCCTTCTGGGCTTCTCTCCTGATCCCAGCTCTGTAAATCACATCAGAGTCACAATCTGAGAACAGAAATCATTGTCATGATTTAGAGTAAATTTAGGAGGAAATCTCCAAATTGGATCCCTCTAGGAAACAGATTTGAGCAGTCCCTCCCCCAGCTTATTCAGGAAAAGATTTCCATGGGGAGAAGTGGGAAAAAAAAATCTGTAAAGCAATCCCCAGTGCAGAAACAACACTAAAGAAAAAACCTCTCACCACTCTGAGATGACAAATTCAGAGGAATCCTTCTCATGGGTTGAAGCTTGGCTCACTCAGGTTGTTCTCAGTCCCTCCAGAATTGGGAAATGTCCAGCCCAGGTGAGCCACAGGTGTGCTCTTCTGGCTTTTCACTCCAGAGCAGCTTCAAAATATAAAAAAATAAATAAAAAAATGAAAACAAACCCCATAATTCATGCAATTTCTCTGCCTCAGATAGCCAAAAACTTCACTAGGAGCAGAGAACTCTGTTGCTGACAACAGAAAAATGTCTGTGAGAAAAAAATGTGTGGGAGGAAGTGCAGGAAATGCAATTTCTGATAACAAACTCTGCTTCTCCTCTCCCCCTTCACTCCTGGAACCAATCCTAAAGCTGCAGCACCAATATCCAATCCAAACAGAACAGAAAACTGGGGGTACAAACATCAAAAATCAGCCAGGACTCTGCAGGGCTCAGGGTTAAACAGCAGAAGCTCGTTATTGTTTCAGTTCTTAACCTTAATACACAATTTTTTCTTTCCTTAAATGTCAACACACAACTTATTATTGGTTCAAGTCCTTGATCACGAGATGATCATGCAAGTTTTTCTCATTTCTATTGGTCCCTGAATTTCCTGGAGTCCACCCTGTGTCCGGTTTTCTTTGGCACAGTTCTGTGTTTTTCTGTCAGGCCATTGTTCCTCTTCCTCTATTCTTTGGGTTTTTTTTTTGTCAGGCAATTGTTTCTCTTCCTCAATTTTCTCCTCCAAGGTGGTTTCAAGGTTCCAGGCCTGACTTAAATCTCCATGAACCATCTCCTGCTGGTTCCAAATCTCTTCTAAATATTCAAAATATCCATTTTCCTCTAAGCCCACCCCCACAATTCTGTCTTTTTCCCCTTGAGCCAGACAGAACTTTTCCATGGCATTCCCAATCATGTTGGGAACTTTCTGTAGCAGTTCTTTTCCTATTCTCTATTTTTCTATCAGGCAGCTATTTCTCTTTCTCTGTTATTTTTGTGTCAGGCAATTGCTTTTCTCAATTTTTTACCTTCCTGTTGAGCAGTTGTTTCTTTTGTTCTATCCTTTATATTTCTGTCCAGCAATTGTTTTTTCTTATTTTTATTTCTCTGTTAGGCAGTTATTTCTCTTTCTCTATTGTTTATTTCGCTATCAGACAATTATTTTTCTTTTTCTATTCTCCATTTTTCTGTCAGGCAATTGCTTTTCTTCTTCTATTCTTTGGTTTTTGGTCAGGCAATTATTTCTCTTCCTCAAATTTTCTCCTCCAGGGTGGTCTCAAGGTTCCAGGTGTGGCTTAAATCCCCCTAAAACTCCCACACCCACCTCCTGCTGCTTCCAAATCTCCTCTAAATGTTCCAAATGTCCATTTTCCTCTGAACCCACCCCCACAATTCTCTCTTTTCCTTCCTGGAAAGGAAAACAGCCAGAACTTCTCCACAGCATTTTCAATCACGTTGAGAAATTTTTGTAACAATTACTTTTACTTTTTATATTCTCTTTTTTTTGAAACTTTGTTTTTCTATTCTCTATGTTTCTGTTGAGCAGTTATTTATCTTTCTCTGTTCTTCATTTTTTTGTCAAGCAACTGGTTTTTTCCTATTTTTTATTTTTCTGTCAAACAATTACATTTCTTCCTCTTTTCTCTATTTTTCTGTTTCCCAATTGTTTCTTTTCCTCAAGTTTTCTCCTCCTAGGTGGTTTCAGGGTTCCAGGCCTGACTTAAATCTGCATAAACCATCTCCTGCTGGTTCCAAATCTCTAAATGTTCCAAATGTCCATTTGCCTCTAAACTCCATTTCCTTCTTGAACCAGCCAGAACTTCTCCACAGCATTTTCAATCATGTTGGGAACTTCTTGTAACAATTGGGGTTTTTTTCATAGTCTCCATGTTTTGTTAAACACTTGTTTCTTTTATTCTCTATCTTCTGTTGAGGAGTTATTTATCTTTCTTTATACTTTATTTTTCTGTCAGGCAATGGCTTTTTTTTCTCTATTCTCTGTTTTTCTGTTAGCCAATTATTTCTCTTCCTCAAATTTTCTCCTCCAAGATGGTTTCAAGGTCCCAGGCCTGGCTTAAATCTCCATGAACCATCTCCTGCTGGTTCCAAATGTCCTCTAAATATTCAAAGTATTAATTTTCCTGTAACTCCACTCCCACAATTCCCTCTTTTTCCTCTTGAACCAGCCAGAACTTCTTCATGGCATTTCCAATCATGTTGGGAGCTTTTTGTAGCAATTGCCTTTCTTTTCCTATTCTTGTTATTTCTCTTTTTTTATTCTTTATTTTTGTGTCAGGCAGTTAGTTTTCTTTATTGTTTCTTTTCCTGTTAAACAGTTGTTTCTTTTTCTCTACTCTGTATTTTTCTGTCAAGCAATTGTTTTTCTCTATTCTCTTGTTAGCCAATATTTTATTTTTCTAATCTCTATTTTTTTGTTACCCAATTGTTTCTCAATTTTCTCCTCCAAGATGGTTTCAAGGTCCCAGGCCTGGCTTAAATCTCCATGAACCATCTCCTGCTGGTTCCAAATGTCCTCTAAATATTCAAAGTATTAATTTTCCTGTAACTCCACTCCCACAATTCCCTCTTTTTCCTCTTGAACCAGCCAGAACTTCTTCATGGCATTTCCAATCATGTTGGGAGCTTTTTGTAGCAATTGCCTTTCTTTTCCTATTCTTTATTTTTCTGTGAGGTTGTTATTTCTCTTTTTTTATTCTTTATTTTTGTGTCAGGCAGTTGGTTTTCTTTATTCTTTCTTTTCCTGTTAAGCAGTTGTTTCTTTTTCTCTACTCTATATTTTTCTGTCAAGCAATTGTTTTTCTCTATTGTCTTGTTAGCCAATATTTTATTTTTCTAATCTCCATTTTTTGTTACTCAATTGTTTCTCAATTTTCTCCTCCAAGATGGTTTCAAGGTCCCAGGCCTGGCTTAAATCTCCACAAACCATCTCCTGCCGGTTCCAAATGTCCTCTAAATTATTCAAAGTATCCGTTTTCCTGTAACTGCACTCCTGCATCTCCCTCCCTCTGCTCTCCCAGGGCTCCTACGAGAGCGCGGAGCCGCCGCGGAAGCGGGAGCAGGGCCGGGACCCCCCGCGGGACCCCCCCGCGCTGCCGTTCGGCGCTGACGGCGATTACCGGGACCAGGATTACCGGGAGGGGCCCGAGGAGGAGCCGCGCGCCAGCACCATCGTCATGCTGCGGATGCTGCCGCAGGCGGCCACCGAGAACGACGTGAGCGCCGCCCGCCCCGCCCCGCCCCGCGCGGCCACGCCCCCGTGTCCCCGTGTCCCCTCCGGTGTCCCCTCTGGTGTCCCCTCTGGGTGCTGTCCCTGTGTCCCTGTGCCCCTCTGGTGTTGTCCCTGTGCCCCTCTGGGTGCTGTGTCCGTGTCCCCTCTTGGTGCTGTCCCGTGTCCCCGCTTGGTGCTGTCCCGTCCCTGTGCCCCTCTGGTGCTGTCCCCGTGTCCCTGTGCCCCTCTGGTGCTGTCTCTGTGTCCCCTCTGGGTGTTGTCCCCATGTCCCCTCTGGGTGCTGTCCCTGTGTCCCCTCGGGTGCTGGCCCGTGTCCCTGTGCCCCTCTGGTGCTGTCCCCATGTCCCCAATGATGTGGTTGCTGTCCCCATGTCCCCTCTGGTGCTGTCCCAGTGTCCCCTTTGGGTGCTGGCCCCGTGTCCCCTCTGGGTGCTGTCCCTGTGTCCCCTTTGTCCCCCTGTCCCCTGTCCCCAGTGACATGGCCGCTGTCCCCATGTCCCCTCTGGCTGCTGTCCCCGTGTCTGTGTCTCCCCTGTCCCCATGTCCCCAGTGATGTGGTTGCTGTTCCCTTTGGCCACTGTCCCCATGTCCCTGTGTCCCCTCTGTCCCCGTGTCCCTCTGTCCCCCTGTCCCCTGTCCCTGTGACGTGGCCGCTGTCCCTCTGTCCCCTCTCCCCGTTGTCCCTCTGTCCCCTGTCCCCGGTGACGTGGCCGCTGTCCCCTGTCCCCTGTCCCCTGTCCCTGTCCCTCTGTCCCCTGTCCCTCTGTTCCCTGTCCCCCTGTCCCCTGTCCCCTGTCCCTGTCCCTCTGTCCCCTGTTCCCCTGTCCCTCTGTCCTCTGTCCCCTGTCCCCTGTCCCCTGTCCCTCTGTCCCCTGTCCCCTGTCCCTGTCCCTGTCCCCGGTGACGTGGCCGCTGTCCCGTGTCCCCGCAGATCCGGGCGCAGCTGCAGGGCGAGGGGTGCAGCCCCGGGAGGTGCGGCTGATGCGCAACAAATCCTCAGGTGAGTCTCACCCGGGCCCTGCATCCCACCTGAGCCCTCCCCTGCATCCCACCTGGGCCCTGCATCCCACCTGGGACCTTCATCCCACCTGGGCCCCTGCATCCCACCTGGGCCCTGCATCCCACCTGGGACCTTCATCCCACCTGGGCCCTGCATCCCACCTGGGCCCCTGCATCCCACCTGGGCCCTGCATCCCACCTGGGCCCCTCCTCACCTGGGCCCTGCATCCCACCTGGGCCCTGCATCCCACCTGGGCCCTGCATCTCACCTGGGCCCCTCCTGCTCACCTGGGCCCTGCATCCCACCTGGGCCCTGCATCCCACCTGGGCCCTGCATCTCACCTGGGCCCTGCATCCCACCTGGGCCCTGCATCCCACCTGGGCCCTGCATCCCACCTGGGCCCTGCATCTCACCTGGGCCCTGCATCCCACCTGGGCCCTGCATCTCACCTGGGCCCTGCATCTCACCTGGGCCCTGCATCTCACCTGGGCCCTGCATCCCACCTGGACCCTGCATCTCACCTGGGCCCTGCATCCCACCTGGGCCCTTCCTCACCTGGGCCCTGCATCCCACCTGAGCCCTGCATCTCACCTGGGCCCTGCATCCCACCTAGGCCCTTCATCTCACCTGGGCCCTGCATCCCACCTGGGCCCTGCATCCCACCTGGACCCTGCATCCCACCTGAGCCCTGCATCCCACCTGGGCCCTGCATCTCACCTGGGCTCTTCGTCTCACCTGGGCCCTGCATCTCACCTGAGCCCTCCTGCTCACCTGGGCCCTCCCTGCTCACCTGGGCCCTGCATCCCACCTGGGCCCTGCATCCCACCTGGGCCCTGCATCCCACCTGAGCCCTGCATCTCACCTGGGCCCTGCATCCCACCTGGGCCCTGCATCCCACCTGGGCCCTGCATCCCACCTGGGCCCTGCATCCCACCTGAGCCCTGCATCCCACCTGGGCCCTGCATCTCACCTGGGCCCTGCATCCCACCTGGGCCCTGCATCTCACCTGGGCTCTTCGTCTCACCTGGGCCCTGCATCCCACCTGAGCCCCTCCTGCTCACCTGGGCCCTGCATCTCACCTGGGCCCCTCCCCGCTCACCTGGGCCCCTCCCTTGCTCACCTGGGACCTTCACCTTACCTGAGCCCTTCATCTCACCTGGGCCCTTCATGTCACCTGGGCCCTTCCTGCTCACCTGGGCCCTTCATCTCACCTGAGCCCCTCCCCCGCTCACCTGGGCCCCTCCTGCTCACCTGGGCTCCTTTGGGGTGGGGCACCCTGACACCCCTGGGTCCCTCGGGGGGGTGGCTCCCTGCCCTGCCCGTGCCAGGGGACACCTGGGGGTGTCAGTTCTGTTCTTAGAGGGCACCCAGGGGTGCTGGTTCCATCCCCAGGGGTGCTTGTCCTGTTCCCCAGGGGCACCCAGGGGTGCTGGTTCCATCCCCAGGGGTGCTTGTCCTGTTCCCCAGGGGCACCCAGGGTGGTGGTTCCATCTTTAGGGGGCACCCAGGGGTGCTGGTTCCATCCCCAGGGGTGCTTGTGCCAGACTCAGGGGCACCCAGGGGTGCCTGCCCCCTTCCCAGGGGTGCTGCACTGGACTTGGGGGGCACCAGAGCTGCTGATCCCATCCCCAGGGGCACCCAGGGGTGCCTGTCCCATCTTTAGGAGCACCCAGGGGTGCTGATCCCATTCCCCAGGGGCACCCAGGGGTGCCTGTCCCATCTTTAGGGGGCACCCAGGGGTGCTGGTCTCATCTTTAGGGGCACTCAGGAGTGTCTGCTCTTTCTGCTGGGGCACCCAGGGGTGCTGATCCTATCTTTAGGGGGCACCCAGGGGTGCCTGTTCCCTCTAGGGGTATCTGTGGGTGCTTTTGCCAGACTTAGGGGACACCCAGGGGTGTCTGTCACCTACTCAGGGGCACCCAGGGGTGCTTGTCCTTTTCCCCAGGGACACCCAGGGGTGTCTGTCCCTTCCCTAGAGGCACCCAGGGGTGCTGATCCCGTCCCCAGGGGCACCCAGGAGTGCCTGTCCTCTGCCTAGGGACACCCAGGGGTGTCTGTCACCTCCTCAGGGGCACCCAGGGGTGCCAGTCCCATCCAAGGAGCACCCAGGGGTGCTTGTCCTTTTCCCTAGGGACACCCAGGGGTGTCTGTCACCTTCTCAGGGGCACCCAGGGGTGCTGATCCCATTCCCCAGGGGCACCCAGGGGTGCCAGTCTCTTCCTTAGGGAGCACCCAGGGGTGCCAGTTCCATCTCTAGGAGCACCCAGGGGTGCTGTGCTGGAACTGAGGGGGCTCATCATTTCCCCAAGGGCACCCAGGGGTGCCGGTCTCTTCCTTAGGAGCACCCAGGGGTGCTGATCCCATCTTTACAGACACCCAGGGGGGTCTGTCCTTTCCTAGGGGCACCCAGGGGTGCTGATCCCGTTTGTAGGAGCACCCAGGGGTGCTGTGCTGGAACTGAGGGGGCTCATCATTTCCCCAGGGGCACCCAGGGGTGCCTGTCCCTTCCCTAGGAGCACCCAGGGGTGCTGATCCCATCTTTACAGACACCCAGGGGTGTCTGTCTCCCCCTCAGGGGCACCCAGGGGTGCCAGTCTCATCTCTAGGGGCACCCAGGGGTGCTGCACCAGATTTGGGGGGCACCCAGGGGTGCTTGTGTCCTCCCTAGGGGCACCCAGGGGTGCTTGTGTCCTCCCTAGGGGCACCCAGGGGTGCCTGTCCCCTTCTTAGGAGCACCCAGGGGTGCTGATCCCATCTCATGGAGCACCCAGGGGTGCTGCACTAGACTTGGGGGGGCACCCAGGGGTGCCAGGTTTAAAGCCAGGTGTGTTAGCCCTGTCACTAGGAGCACCCAGGGGTGCCAGACCCTTCCTCAGGAGCACCCAGGGGTGCCAGTCTCCATCTCCAGGGGCACCCAGGGGTGCCTGTCCCCTGCTTAGGAGCACCCAGGGGTGCTGTGCCAGACCTGGGGGGCACCCTGGGGTGCCAGGTTCAGAGCCAGGGGTGCCAGACCCTGTCCCCAGGGGGCACCCAGGGGTGCCAGTCTCCATCTCCAGGGGCACCCAGGGGTGCTGGCCCTGTCCCCAGGGGGCACCAGGACGTTCACCTCGAGGGGTCCCAGGGGTTCCAGCCCCACCATGGGTGCCCATCCCCACCCCAGGGGGTCCCAGCGGGTTCCAGCCCCACCATGGTGCTCCCCACCATCCCCCCCCCCCCGTTGCAGGTCAGAGCCGCGGATTCGCCTTCGTGGAATTCCATCACGTGCAGGAGGCGGGCGCTGGTGGATGGAGGCCAACCAGGTGGGGGAGGGGCGGCGGGGAGGGCCGAGCCGGAGAGGCCGAGCAGGAGGAGGCTGAGCAAAAGGGGAGGGGCCGAGCTGAGGGGAGGGGCCGAGCCAAAAGGGGGAGGGGCTGAGCAAAAGGGAAGGGACCGAGCCGGAGGGGGAGGGGCTGAGCAAAAGGGGAGGGACCGAGCCGGAGGGGGGAGGGGCTGAGCAAAAGGGGAGGAGCCAAAGCAGGAGGGGAGGGGCTGAGCAGGAGGGGAGGGGCCGAGCCGGAGGGGGAGTGGCTTACAAAAGGGAGAGGGGCAAATAGAAGGGGAGGAGCCAACAAGAAGGCGGGGCAAATAGGAGGGGAGGGGCTTACAAAAAGGGGAGGAGCCAAAGCAGGAGGGGAGGGGCTGAGCAAAAGGGGGAGGAGCCAACAAGCAAAATGGGCTGGAAAGGAGGGGGAGGGGCCTATAAGAAGGGGGGGGGAGGGGACAATGGAGGTGGGGCAGAGCAGGTGGGGAGGGGCTAATGGGTAGTTACTGGTTTGTACTGGCCTGTACTGGTTTGTATTGGTCTATACTGGCCTGTGCTGGCCTGTACTGGTTTGTACTGGCCTGTACTGGTTTGTATTGGTCTATACTGGCCTGTGCTGGCCTGTACTGGCCTGTACTGGTTTGTGTTGGTCTATACTGGCCTGTGCTGGTTTGTATTGGTCTGTACTGGCCTGTACTGGTCTGTACTGGCCTGTACTGGTCTGTACTGGTTTGTACTGGTCTGTACTGGTCTGTACTGGTTTGTGCTGGCCTGTACTGGTTGGTACTGGCCTGTACTGGTTTGTACTGGCCTATACTGGTGTGCTGGTCTGTACTGGTTTGTACTGGCCTGTGCTGGTCTCTACTAGCTTGTATTGGTTTGTATTGGTTTGTACTGGTTTGTACTGGTCTGTACTGGTGGCCGTGTCCCCACAGTGGGGGTCCCAGTGTTCCCAGTACGAGCTGCTGGTGCCATCTGGGACAAGCTCTGGTGCCCCAATTGCAGTGCTGGTGACCCCAGAGTCCAGCCCTGGCACCGCCCGAATTCACACCCTGGTGCCAGTCCTGGTGCCCCCAAATTCACACCCTGGTGCCCCCAAATTCACATCCTGGTGCCCCCCAGGTGCCCCCCAAATTCACACCCTGGTGCCCCCTAGTGCCCCCAGTTTCACACCCTGGTGCCCCCTGGTGCCAGTCCTGGTGCCCCCTGTTGCCCCCCAAATTCACATCCTGGTGCCCCCTGGTGCCAGTCCTGGTGCCCCCCAAATTCACACCCTGGTGCCAGTCCTGGTGCCCCCAAATTCACACCCTGGTGCCAGTCCTGGTGCCCCCTGGTGCCCCCCAAATTCACACCCTGCTGCCAGTCCTGGTGCCCCCTGGTGCCCCCCAAATTCACATCCTGGTGCCCCCAAATTCACACCCTGGTGCCCCCTGGTGCCCCCCAAATTCACACCCTGGTGCCCCTGGTGCCCCCAAATTCACACCCTGGTGCCAGTCCTGGTGCCCCCAAATTCACACCCTGGTGCCCCCAAATTCACACCCTGGTGCCCCCCAAATTCACACCCCTGGTGCCCCCAAATTCACACCCTGGTGCCCCCTGGTGCCCCCAAATTCACACCCTGGTGCCAGTCCTGGTGCCCCCCAAATTCACGCCTTGGTGCCCCCTGGTGCTCCTCAAAATCAGTCCTGGTGCCCCCCTGCTCTGTGTCCTGGTGCCCCCTGGCGCCAGTCCTGGTGCCCCCAGTTTCACACCCCGGTGCCCCCAAATTCACACCCTGGTGCCCCCTGGTGCCCCCTGAAAATGAGTCCTGATGCCCCCAGAATTCACATGTTGGTGCCTTCCTGGTGCCAGTCCTGGTGCCCCCCAAATTCACACCCTGGTGCCCCCTGGTGCCCCCCAAATTCACACCCTGGTGCCCCCTGGTGCTCCTCAAAATCAGTCCTGGTGCTCCCCCCGCTCTGTGTCCTGGTGCCCCCTGGTGCCAGTCCTGGTGCCCCCAAATTCACACCCTGGTGCCCCCGGATGCTCCTCGAGACGAGTCCTGGTGCCCCCTGAAGTCACATCCTGGTGCCCCCCAGGTGCCCCCAGTTCATGTTCTGGTGCCCCCCAGTTTCACATCCTGGTGCCCCCAGTTCATGTTCTTGTGCCCCCTGGCACCCCTGAAAATGAGTCCTGATGCCCCCAGAATTCACATGTTGGTGCTTCCTGGTGCCAGTCCTGGCGCCAGTCCTGGTGCCCCCAGTTTCACACCCTGGTGCCCCCCAGCACTCGCACCCTGCGTGCTCCTCGTGCTCAGTCCTGGTGCCAGTCCTGGTGCCCCCAGTTTCACACCCTGGTGCCCCCAGTGCCCCAGTTCACACCCTGGTCCCCCCTGGTTGCCCCCGAGTTTCACACCCTGGTGCCCCCTGGTGCTCCTCAAAATCAGTCCTGGTGCTCCCCTGCTCTGTGTCCTGGTGCCCCCTGGTGCCAGTCCTGGTGCCCCCCAAATTCACACCCTGGTGCCCCCCTGGTGCTCCTCAGATTCATGTCCTGGTGCCCCCCAAATTCACACCCTGGTGCCCCCCAGGTGCCCCCTCGAGACGAGTCCTGGTGCCCCCGAATTTACATCCTGGTGCCCCCTGGTGCCCCTGAAAATGAGTCCTGTGCCCCCCAGTTCATGTTCTTGTGCCCCCAAATTCACGCCCTGGTGCCCCCCAGTTTCACATTCTGGTGCCCCCCAGTTCACATCCTGGTGCCCCCGGTGCCCCCCTCAAGGCTGGGGCACCACGTAACCCTGACTCTCCTGTGCCCCTGTGCCCCCCTGACCCCTCTGTGCCCCCTGTGCTCCCCTGTGACCCCCTGATCCCCCTGTGCCCTCCCTGTGCCCCCTGACCCTCTCTGCCCCCTGTGCCCCCCTGTGCCCCCTGACCCCCCTGTGCCCCCTGATCTCTCTGTGCCCCCTGACCACTCTGTGCCCCCTGTGCCCCTCCCCTGTGACCCCCTGACCTCTCTGTGCCCCCTGACCCTTCTGTGCCCCCTGTGACCCTCTGTGCCCCCTGTGCTCCCCCTGTGACCCCTGACCCCCTGTGACCCCCTGACCCCCTGTGCCCCTCTGCCCCTGTGCCCCCTGATCCGTCTGTGCCCCTTGACCCCTCTCTGTGCCCCCCCTGTGCCCCCCTGTGACTCCCCTGTGACCCCCCTGACCCCTCTGTGCCCCCCCTGACCCCCCTGTGACCCCCTGACCCCCTGTGCCTCCTGTGCCCCCTCATCCGTCTGTGCCCCCTGACCCCTCTCTGCCCCCTGTGACTCCCTGTGACCCCCTGTGCCCCCTGCCCCCTCTGTGCCCCCCTGATCTCTCTGTGCCCCCCTGACCCTCTGTGCCCCCTGTGCCCCTCCCTGTGACTTCCTGACTTCTTGTGCCCCCTGACCCCTCTGTGCTTCCCCGTGCCCCCTGACTCCCTTGTGCCCCCTGTGACCCCCTGACCCTCTGTGCCCCCTGTGCCCCCAGGCCGGGCTGACCCTGCTGGGGCACTCGCGTGTCCCTGCACTACAGCGACCCCAAACCCAAAATCAACGAGGACTGGCTGTGTGCCAAGGTGGGGCACTGGGGGAACTGGGAGCACTGGGAGGGACTGGGGGCCATGAGGGAAGCATTGGGAGGGACTGGGAGGGCACTGGGGAGCATTGAGAGCACTGGGAGGGCGCTGGGGGAACTGGGAGGCACTGGGGAACTGGGAGGGCACTGGGGGAACTGGGAGGGCACTGGGAGCACTGGGGGAACTGGAGGCACTGGGGGAACTGGGAGGGCACTGGGAGCACTGGGGGAACTGGGAGGGCACTGGGAGGAGCTGGGGGGAGTGGGGAGATCCTGGAGGAGTTTGGGGTTCCTGGAGGGATTTGGGGGATCCTGGGGGGAGTTGGGCAGGTTGAGAAGTTTTGGGGTGTCACTTTTGGGGTGTCACTTTTGGGGTGTCACTTTTGGGGTGTCACATTTTGGGTTCTATCTTTTGGGGTGTCACATTTTGGGTTCTATCTCTAATTTTGGGGATTTTTTGGGGGGAGTTTTGGGGTCTCATTTTTGGGGTCACATTTTTGGGATTTCACATTTTGGGGTCTCATTTTTGGGGTCCCAGTGTGGGGTGCAGAACTTCAAGCGTCGTGAGAAATGTTTCAAGTGCGGCGTCCCCAAAGCCGGTGAGTGCCCCCAAAGCCCCAAATTTCCCCCCAAAAACCCCCAAAAATCCCCAAAAATTCTTGGGGTGCTCCTCAACACGCAGGGCACCCCCAGATTTTGGGGTTCAATCCCTGATTTTGGTTTTTTGGGCAATTCAATCCCTGATTTTGGGGATTTTTTTAGGGTTTAATCCCCAATTTTGGGGTTCAATCTCTAATTTTGGGATTTTTTGGGAAGTTCAGGCCCTGATTTTTGAGTTCAATCACTGATTTTGATTTTTTTAAAATTATTTTTTTATTTCAATCCCTGATATTTTTATTTTTTGGTTTTTTTCATGTTTCAATCTCTGATTTTTGGGCTGGTTTTGGCTCAACCCCTGGTTTATTTATTTTTTTTTAAATTTTTTTTACTTTTATTTCCATCCCTAATTTTGGTTTATTTTGAGTTTTTCTTTTATTTCAGTTTCTAATTTTCATTTGGTTTTTTTATTTTTTTATTTTTATCCCTAATTTTGGGTTTTTGGGGGTTATTTTTGGTTTTAATCCCTGACTTTGGGAGTTTTTTTGTTTTGTTTTTTTTAATTTTAATTTCAGTCCCTAATTTTTTTTTTTGTGTTATTTTTATTTTATTGATTTTTTTATTTCAGTTCCTAGGTTTTTTTGTGTTATTTTATTTTATTTCTTTTTGTTTTATTTTATTGTATTTTATTTCGTTGTAGTTTGTTTTGTTTTATTTTGCTTTATTTTGTCTTATTCTATTTTTATTTTATTTTATTTCGTTGCATTTTATTTTATCTATTTTATTTTATTTCATTTTATTTTGTTCTATTTATTTTATTTTGTTTTATTTAGTTGTATTTTGTTTTGCTTGATTTTGTTTTGTTTTGTCTTATTCTATTTTTATTTTGTTTTGTTTTATTTTATTTTATTGTATTTTATTTTATTTTGTTTCATTTTATTTTGTTCTTTTTGTTTTATTTTATTTTATTTCGTTTTATTTTGTTTCATTTTATTTTGCTTTGTCTTATTCTATTTTAATTTGATTTAATTTTATTTTATTTTATTCCATTTTATTTTATTTTATTTCGTTTCATTTTATTTTGTTGTATTTTGTTTTGTTTTGTTTTCTTTTGTTTTGTTTTGTCTTGTTCTATTTTTTTTTTGTTTTATTTTATTTTATTTCATTGTGGTTTATTTTGTTTTATTTTGTTTTGTTTTGTCTTATTCTATTTTTATTTTATTTTTTTTATTTTTTTCACTTCATTTTATTTTATTTCATTTCATTTCGTTTAATTTACTTTATTTTATTTTGTTTATTTTTTTTTTTTTTATTTTATTTTATTTCATTTTATTTCATTTTTATTTCATTGTATTTTGTCTCGTTTTATTTTGTTTTGTCTTATTGTGTTTTATTTTATTTTATTTTATTTTATTTTATTTTACTTTATTTCATTTTATTTTATTTCATTTTATTTCACTTCATTCTATTCTATTCTATTCTATTCTATTCTATTCTATTCTATTCTATTCTATTCTATTCTATTCTATTCTATTCTATTCTATTCTATTCTATTCTATTCTATTTCGTTTTATTCTGTTTTATTTCATTTTACTTTATTTTCTCTACTTCTCCCCCCTGATGTCCGTTTCCTCCCCCGCCAGAGGCCGAGCAGAGGGGCCCGGGGGGCTCCCGGCCGGAGCTGCCGCCGGGGGGGGCGGGCTGCTGCCCTCCCCCAGCCCTACGGGCCCACGCGCTGGGGGCGCCGCCGGGGGGGGCGCAGGGGGGCGGCGAGCCCGGGGACAACGCCAACGACAGTGAGTGGGGGCGGGGCGGGGGGGTTGGGGGACTTGTAAAAGTTTTTGGGGAAATTTTTTGGGAGGTTTGTTTTTTGGTTTTTTTTGTTTTTAAATTTTGGGGGCGGGGTTAGAGAATATTGGGGGATTTGGGGGATGATTTTTGGATTTTGGGGGATTTTTGGGCATTTTTAAAAATTTTTTTGTGGGTTTTTAAAGGGGATTTGGGGGAAATTTGGAAGATTTTTCTGGATTTTTGGAAGAAATTTTTGGGGGGAGGAATTGGGGAATGATTTTTGGGGGATTTTGGCCATTTTTAATTTCTTTTGTGGGTTCTGAAAGGGGATTTGGGGGATTTTTGGGGGATTTTTCTGGATTTTTGGAGGAATTTTTTAGGGGGGATTTGGGGAATGATTTTTGGATTTTTGGAGGAAATTTTTTGTGGGGAAATTTGGGGGATAATTTTTGGGGGATTTTGGGCATTTTAAAATTTTTTTGTGGGTTCTTAAAGGGAATTTGGGAGGGATTTGGGGCTTTTTAGGGGATCTTGGGGGATTTTTTTGGGGGGGGATTTTTTGGGGGGATATTTGGATTTTTGGGGGATTTGGGGCATTTTTAAATTTTTTTCGTGGGTTTTTAAAGGGGTGTTGGAGGGATTTGGGGCTTTTTAGGGGATTTTGGGGGATTTTTGCCAACGACAATGAGTGGGGGAGGGGCGGGGCTGGGGCGTTGCAATTTTGGGGGAATTTTTGGGAGGATTTTTTTTTTTTTTTTTTTGAGGTGGGGGCGGGGTTAGAGAATTTTGGGGGATTTGGGAGATGATTTTTGGGGGATTTTGGGCATTTTTAAAATGTTTTTTGTGGGTTTTTAAAGGGGATTTGGGGAGGATTTGGGGCTTTTTAGGGAATTTTGGGGGATTTTTGGGGGATTTTTGCCAACGACAGTGAGTGGAGGAGGGCGGAGCGGGGGGTTGGGGGATTTGTTAAAAGTTTTGGGGAAATTTTTAGGAGGATTTTTTTTGGGGGGGGGCGGGGTTAGAGAATTTTGGGGGATGATTTTTATATTTTTGGAGGAATTTTTGGGGGATTTGGGGGATGATTTTTGGATTTTTGGAGGAATTCTTTTGGGGGGGGGATTTGGGGGATGATTTTGGAGGATTTTGGGCATTTTAAAATGTTTTTTGTGGGTTTTTAAAGGGGTTTTGGGGCTTTTAGGGGATTTTGGGGTATTTTTCTGGATTTTTGGGGGATTTTTAAGAATGTTGAGGGGGGAATTTTGGGGTATATTTTTATTTTTGGTCCTGGGGTTGATTTGGGGGGAAACTGGAGAGACTCAGGTGTGCTCAGGTGTGCCCCAGGTGTGCCCAGGTGTGCTCAGTGTCCCTCTCAGGCATTCCCAGGTGTGCCCCAGGTGTGCCCCAGGTGTGCCCAGGTGTGCTCAGGTGTGCTCAGTGTCCCTCTCAGGCATGTCCAGCTATCCCCTGGTGCCCCCCAGGTGTGCCCAGCTGTGCCCAGCTGTGCCCAGGTGCGCCCAGGTGTATTCCAGGTGCTCTCAGGTGTATCCCAGGTGTGCCCCAGCTGTGCCCAGGTGCTCTCAGGTGTGCCCAGGTGTGCCCAGGTGCTCTCAGGTATATCCCAGGTGTGCCCCAGCTGTGCCCAGGTGTTCCCAGGTGCTCTCAGGTGTATCCCAGCTGTATCCCAGCTGTAGCCCCGATGCCCTCAGGTTTGCCCAGGTGTGCCCAGGTGTGCTCAGTGTCCCTCTCAGACATTCCCAGGTGCCCCCAGGTGTGCTCAGGTGTGCCCCAGCTGTGCCTAGGTGTGCCCACGTGCTCTCAGGTGTATCCCAGGTGTATCCCAGGTGTTCCCAGGTGTATCCCAGGTGTATTCCAGGTGTGCCCTGTCCCCCCAGCCATCATCCCGCGAACCTGCACCCCCAGAGCAGCCTGGAGTCCATCCTGGCCATGGTGCCCAGGTGTGCCCAGGTGTATTCCAGCTGTGCCCAGGTGTATCCCAGCTGTGCCCAGGTGTGCCCAAGTGTATCCCAGGTGTATCCCAGGTGTGCCCAGGTGTATCCCAGCTGTGCCCAGGTGCTCTCAGGTGTATCCCAGCTGTGCCCAGGTGTATCCCAGGTGTGCCCAGGTGTATCTCAGGTGTGCCCAGGTGTATCCCAGCTGTGCCCAGGTGTATCCCAGGTGTATCCCAGGTGTGCCCTGTCCCCCCAGCCATCATCCTGCGGAACCTGCACCCCCAGAGCAGCCTGGAGTCCATCCTGGCGGCGCTCGCTCCCTTCGCCGCGCTCTCGGCCGCCAACGTGCGCGTGATCAAAGATCGGCAGACGCAGCTGAACCGCGGCTTCGCCTTCGTGCAGCTCAGCACCATCGTGGTACTGGGGCACTGGGAGCACTGGGGGCACTGGGAGAGAATGGAGGGGAACCGGGACAGGAATGGGAGGGACTGGGGAAGGGCTGAAGGGGATTGGGGGGACTGGGAGGGGATTGGGAGCAACTGGGAGGGCAATGGGGGGGACTGGGAGCAACTGGGAGTGACTGGAAGGAGACTGGGAATGACTGGGAGGGAGTAGAAAGGGATTAGGGGGACTGGGGAGACTGCAAGTGATTGGGAGGGACTGGGGGCAGTGGGAGAGAATGGGACGGACTTGGGGGACTGGGAGTGACTGGGGGACTGGGAGAGAATGGGAGGGAGTGGAAGGGGATTGGGAGGGACTGGGATGAACTGGGGGCACTGGGAGGGGCTGGGAGCATCACTGGGACTGGGTTATCACTGTGATGGGAGCACTGGGAGGGACTGGGAAGGACCCAGAGGCAGAGGGACCACCGGACCTGGTGACCCCAGTGACCCCCTGACCCAGTGACCCCTGACCCAGTGACCCCAGTGACCCCTGACCCGTGCCCCCTGCCCCGCGTGCCCCTCCCCCCGCGAGGAGGCTGCCCAGCTGCTGCAGATGCTGCAGGCGCTGCACCCCCCCTGCACACTCGACGGCAAGAGCATCAACGTGGAGTTCGCCAAGGGCTCCAAGAGGTGGGCACTGCACCTGGGCACCTCACCTGGGCACCTCACCTGGGCATGGGCATCTGGGCATGGGCATGGGCACTGCACCTGGGCACAGCACCTGGGCACTGCACCTGGGCAGCTCACCTGGGCACTGCACCTGGGCACCTCACCTGGGCACCTCACCTGGGCACCTCACCTGGGCATGGGCATCTGGGCATGGGCATGGACACTGCACCTGGGCACAGCACCTGGGCATGGGCACTGCACCTGGGCACCTCACCTGGGCATGGGCACCTGGGGACATGGGCACTGCACCTGGGCACCGCGACCTGGGCATGGGCACTGCACCTGGGCACCTGGGAATGAGCAACACACCTGGGCATGGGCACCTGGGCACCTCACCTGGGCACCTCACCTGGGCATGGGCACCTGGGCACCTGGGCATGAGCAACACACCTGGGCATGGGCACCTGGTGGGCACATGGGCACTGCACCTGGGCATTGCACCTGGGCACATGGGCACCTGGGAATGAGCAACACACCTGGGCATGGGCACCTGAGCATGGGCACTGCACCTGGGCATGGGCATGGGCATGGGCATGGGTATGGGCATGGGCATAGGGAGCTCACCTGGGTATGGGCACCTCACCTGGGCATGGGCATGGGCACTGCACCTGGGCACATGGGCATGGGTACCACACCTGGACACTGCACCTGGGCATGGGCATGGACACCTCACCTGGGCATGGGCATGGGCACCTCACCTGGTCACTGCACCTGGGCATGGGCATGGACACCTCACCTGGGCATGGGCACTGCACCTGGGCACTGAACCTGGGCATGGGCACCTCACCTGGGCACTGCACCTGGGCATGGACACCACACCTGGGCATGGACACTGCACCTGGGCATGGGCACTGCACCTGGGCACTGAACCTGGGCATGGGTACCTCACCTGGGCATGGGCAGCACACCTGGGCCCCGCCCACCCAGCCCCTGCCAGGCCCAGGCCCCGCCCCTCACTCGAGGCTCCGCCCACAGGGACGTGCAGGGGGCGGGGCCTGGGGAGGGGCCCCCCCGCGCCAGCGCCGCCTCCGTCGCCTCCACGGCCATCGCTGCGGCACAGTGGGCACTGTCACAGGTGAGACACACCTGAGCAGGTGAGGGGCACTGTCACAGGTGAGGGGCACTGTCACAGGTGAGGGACACACGTGAGCAGGTGAGGGGCACTGTCACAGGTGAGGGACACCTGAGCAGGTGAGAGACACACCTGAGCAGGTGAGAGACACACCTGAGCAGGTGAGGGGCACTGTCACAGGTGAGACACACCTGAGCAGGTGAGAGACACACCTGAGCAGGTGAGGGGCACTGTCACAGGTGAGACACACCTGAGCAGGTGAGGGACAGGTGAGGGGCACTGTCACAGGTGAGGGACACACCTGAACAGGTGACAGACACACCTGAACCAGTGAGAGACACACCTGAACAGAGGACAGACACACCTGAACAGGTGAGGACACTGTCACAGGTGAGAGACACACGTGAGCAGGTGAGAGACACTTGAACAGGTGAGGGGCACTGTCACAGGTGAAGAACACTTGAACAGATGAGAGACACAGGTGAGGGTCACACCTGAACAGGTGAAGGGCACAGGTGAGGACACCTGAACAGGTGAGAGACACCTGAACAGGTGAGCAGTGACACAGGTTGGCTGAACATGTGAGACACATTTGAACAGGTGAGAGATAGACCTGAACAGGTGAGGGGCACTGTCATGCGTGAGACACACCTGAGCAGGTGAGGGGCAACGTGAACAGGTGAAGGGCAGTGTAACAGGTGAGGGGCACACCTGAGCAGTTGAGGGACAGGTGAGGGGCACTGTCACAGGTGAGGGGCACACCTGAACAGGTGAGAGATACAGGTGAGGAGCACTGTCACAGGTGAGGGGTACTGTCATGGGTGAGACACACCTGAGCAGGTGAGGGGCACTGTCACAGGTGAGGGGCACACCTGAGCAGGTGGGCCCTGCACACCTGGGCACTGATGCAGGCTGACCCTGTGGGCATTAACACAGGTGGGCACTGCACACCTGCACAGGTGGGCGGGGTGTGAGGTGTGGCCTGGGCGTGGCCAATGAACAGGAGGGGCCTGTGGAGCTCAGGGCGGGGCTCTGCTGAGTGCAGGGCGTGGTTCAGACCTGGGGGGCGTGGTCTGTTCATTGTGGGCATGGCTTGCTCTCTGTGGGCGTGGTTTGCCCCTATATGGGTGCCGGCTTGCTCTCTGGGTGTGGTTTGCTCTCAGTGGGCGTGGCTTGCTCTGGGTGGGCGTGGTTTGCTCTCTGTGGGTGTGGCTTCTTATTGTAGGCGTGGCTTGCTCTCGGTGGCCGTGGCTTTTATTGTGGGCGTGGTCTGTTCATTGTGGGCGTGGCTTTTCACTGTGGGCGTGGTTTGCCCTATATAGGCATAGTTTGCTGTATATGGGGCGTGGTTTGTCCCTATGTGGGGCGTGGCTTGCTCTCAGTGGGTGTGGTTTCTCTGTGGGCGTGGTTCGGTCTAAATGGGTGTGGTTCTCTGTGGGAGTGGTTTGCTCTCTGTGGGCGTGGTTTGCTCTCTCTGGGCGTGGTTTGCTCTCTGTGGGTGTGGTTACTCTATATGAGCATGGTTTTCTGTGGGCGTGGCTTCCATTGGTTTGCGTGGCTTACCCCTATGTGGGCGTGGCTTGCTCTTAGTGGGCGTGGTTTGCCCTATACGAGCATTGCTTGCTCTCAATGGGTGTGGTTTCTCTGGGTGTGGTTTGCTCTCTGTGGGGCGTGCTTTGTTGGGGGCGTGGTTTGCTCTCTGGTCCCTCTCTGTGGGCGTGGCTTCTTGTCTATGGGTGTGGTCTCTCTGTGGGCGTGGTTTGCTCTATATGGGTGTGGTTTGCTCTCGGTGGGCGTGGTTTTCCCTATAGGAGCATTGCTCGATCTCAGTGGGTGTGGTTTCTCTGTGGGCATGGTTTGATCTTTGTGGGTGTGGTTTGCTCTCAGCGGGCGTGGTTTATTGTGGGCGTGGTTTCTCTGTGGGTGTGGTTTCTCGGTGGGTGTGGTTTATTGTGGGCGTGGTTTCCTCGGTGGGTGTGGTTTCCTCGGTGGGTGTGGTTTGCTCTATACGAGCATTGTTTGATCCTCAGTGGGGCGTGGTTTATTGTGGGCGTGGTTTGCTCTCACTGGGCGTGGTCTCTCTCTCGGTGGGCGTGTCCCCACTAACGGGGCGTGTCCCGCTCTGTCCCCGCCCCCAGGCCGCTCCCGGCGCCGACTCGCCCTGGGCGGGGGGAGGAGCCCAGCTCTGACTTCAGCGGCTTCTACCAGCCGGAGGAGCCCCTCCCCCCGCCCGGCCCCGCCCTCTACGGCCCCGCCTACCTGAAAGGAGCCGCGGCCCCGCCCCCGGCCCCGCCCCTGCCCGGCCCCGCCCCGCCAAGCCCGACGGCCCCGCCCCCGGTGAGTGCTGGCACCCAGCCGGTGTGACCTCTGACCCCGGTGTGACCTCTGACCCCATGTGTGACCTCTGACCCCCAGGTGTGACCTCTGACCCCCAGGTGGGATCCCCTCCCCAGGTGTCCCCAGGTGTGACCTCTGACCCCCCAGGTGTGACCTCTGACCCCCAGGTGTCCCTAGGTGTGACCTCTGACCCCCCAGGTGTGACCTCTGACCCCCAGGTGTCCCTAGGTGTGACCTCTGACCCCCCAGGTGTGACCTCTGACCCCCAGGTGTCCCCAGGTGTGACCTCTGACCCCAGCCGTGACCTCCTGACCTCCCCAGGTGTGACCTCTGATCCCCCAGGTGTGACCTCCTGACCCCCAAGTGTGATCCCCTCCCCAGGTGTCCCCAGGTGTGACCTCTGACCCCCAGGTGTCCCCAGGTGTGTTCCCCTCTACCCCAGATGTTCCCAGATGTTCCCAGGTGTGTCCCTTCCCTCCCCATCTATTCCCAGATGTTCCCAGATGTGTCCCCTCCCCCTCCAGGTGTTCCCAGGTGTCCCCAGGTTCTCTCCAGATGTTCCCAGGTGTTCCCAGATGTGCCCCCTCCCCCCAGGTGTGTCCCCTCCCCGGTGACGTCACTCCCTTTCCCTGCAGGTTCGGAGGAGCCGCCCCCGGACCCCGCGGGGGGGGGAGGGAAGCAGGGGCGGGGAGGGGGCAGGGCCGTTCCCCCGCGCCCCCCCGGCGCCGCCCCTACCCTCCCCCACCGCCGAGACCCCCGGCGGCCGCAGCGCCGGGACCCCCGGGCAGGTGGGACCCCAAAAATTTGGGGAGGAGGGGACCCCAAAAATGGGGGGAGGGGCTAAAAGTGAGGGAGAGTGACCCAAAAATCTTTGGGGGTGGGGACCCCAAAAATGGGGAAGTGACCCCAAAAATTGGGGGAGGGGGCTAAAAGTGAGGAGGGGCACCCAAAAATTTGGGGGGTGGGGACCCCAAAATCAGAGGGAATGACCCCAAAAATCGGGGGAGGGAGCTAAAAGTGAAGGAGGGGGACCCAAAAATTTGGGGGGTGGGACCCCCAAAAATGGGGGGAGTGGGCTAAAAGTGAGGGAGGGAACCCAAAATTTTTGGGGTGGGTACCCCAAAAATGGGGGGGAGGGGCTAAAAGTGAGAGAGGGGACCCAAAAATTTGTGGGGAGGGGACCCCAAAATCGCGGGGAAGTGACCCCAAAAATTGGGGGAGGGGGCCTAAATGGGAAGGGGATCCCAAAAATTTGGGAGGAGGAGTTCTTAAAGTGAGGGGGGACCCCAAAAATTTGAGGGGGTCTCAAAGTGATGGAGGACCCCAAAATTGGGGAGGGGGAGAGGAGTCCTAAAAATGAGGGGGACCCCAAGAATTGGGGAGGGGTTCCAGAAATAAGGGGGGACCCAAAAATTTTTGGGGGGGGGGAGGAGGAGTCCAAAAAGTGAGAGAGAGGGACCCCAAAATTTGGGGGGGAGGAAAAGAAAAAATTGGGGGGACCCCAAAATTTGGGGGGAGAGAAAGAAAAATTGGGGGACCCCAAAATTTGGGGAGGAGGGGAAGGAAGTGGAGCCAAAATTGGGGGAGGGGTCTTAAAACTGAGGGGGGACCCCAAAAATTGGAGTGGGCAGGGGGGGACCCCAAAAATTGGGGAAAATTGGGGGGGGTTGTAAAATGGGAGGGGGATTTTTGGGGGGCTGGGGGATAATTTTGGATAATTCTGGATAATTTTGGATAATTTTGGATAATTTTGGGGTGCTCCCTCCCTCCCCAGAGCTACTCGGGGGCCCCTCAGGCTGAACCCCAAATTCTGCCCCTCGTGGGCCCCCCGAGCGCCCCCCCCCAGCGCCGAGGGCTACGGGCAGTACCGTGAGTGGGGGAGGGGCTGGGGGATTTGGGGGAATTTTGGGGGTCCTGGAGGGATTTTTGGGGAGTCCAGGGAGGGATTTCAGGGGATTTTGGGGGGTCCTGGGGGGAAATTTGGAGGGGGATTTCAGGAATTTTGGGGGGTCCTGGGAGGAATTTTGGGGGTACTGGGGGGATTTGGGGGATTTTGGGGGTCCTGGGGAGGAATTTTGGGGGTCCTGGGGGAAATTGGGGGGGGGAACTTCAGGGAATTTTGGGGTCCTGGGGGAGATTTTGGGGATCCTTGGGGAAATTTGGGGGGATTTTGGGGGTCCTGGAGAGATTTTTGGGGGTACTGGGGGGAATTCAGGGGATTTTGGGAGTCCTGGGGAGATTTTGGGGGTCCTGGGGAAGGATTTTGGGGTCTTGGGGGGATTTGGGGGTCTTGGGAGAAATTTGAGGGGGTGGGATTTCAGGGGATTTTTGGGGATTTTGGGGTCCTATGGAGGAATTTTGGGGATTTTGGGGGTCCTGGGGGATAATTGAGAGGATTTAGGGGGGTCCTGGGGGGAAATTTGGGGGGAATTTGGGGGTCCTGGGAGGAATTCTGGGGATTTTGGGGGGTCCTGGGAAGGGATTTTGGGAATTTTGAGGTATCCTGGGGGGAATTTGGGGGGATTTGGGGGATTTTGGGGAGGGATTTTGGGGTCTTGGGGGGTGATTTTGGGGGTCGTGGGAGAAATTTGAGGGGGGAATTCAGGGCATTTTGGGGGTCCTGGGGGGGGATTTTGGGGGGTCGTTGGGGAAATTTGGGGGATTTTGGGGGTTCTGGGGGGGAATTCCAGGGGATTTTGGGGGATCTTGGGGAGGACTTTGGGGGGTCCTGGGAGAAATTTAGGGGGGGGGGTTTCAGGGGATTTTGGGGGTCCTGGTGGGAATTTTGGGGGTCCTGGTGGGAAATTGAGGCGTCCAGGCTGGGATTTGGGGGTTTTGGGGGATTTTTGGGGGTCCTGGGGGATAATTGGGAGGATTTTTGGGGGGATTTGTGGGGTCCTGGGGGGTTTGGGGGATTTTTGGGGGGATTTTTGGGGGGGATTTTTGGGGGTCCTGGTGGATATTTGAGAAGATTTTGGGGAGGAATTTTGGGGGTCCTGGGAGAAATTTGGGGGAGGGATTTTGGGGGTTTGCAGGGTCTTGGGCTTCCCAAAAATTTCGGGGGACCCCCAAAAAATAATTTTAGGGTGACCCCAAATTCCCCCTAGCCGCTCCCCCGACGTCTCCCACCTACCAGTACGACGAGACCTCGGGCTTCTACTACGACCCCCTGACCGGCCTCTACTACGACCCCCACTCGCAGGTCGGGGGGCTGGGACCCCCAAAAAAAATTTAGGGTGCAAAAAGTCAAAATTTGGGGTGAAAAAAGTGAAGTTTGGGGTGAAAAAATGGGAATTTTGGGTGAAAAAATGGGATTTTTAGAGCTGAAAATGGAAATATTTTAAGGGTGGGAACTCACAGATTTGGTGAGTTTTGGGTTTTGGGGTGGGGAGGATTTGAGGACCCCCAAAAAATTTGGGGTGAAAAAAGTGAAATTTTAGGCAAAAAAAAAGGGAATTTTCGGTGAAAAAACGGGAATTTTAGAGCTGAAAATGGTGTTTTAATGGAGGGAAATTTGGGGTGAACCCGTGGATTTTGGGGTGGGGGGAGGGGATTTCGGGACCCCCAAAAATTTGGGGTGGAAAAAGTCAAAATTTGGGGTGAAAAAAGTGAAGTTTTGGGTGAAAAAATGGGAATTTTTGGTGAAAAAATGGGAATTTTAGAGCTGAAAATTGAAATATTTCAAGGGTGGGAACTCACAGATTTGGGTGAGTTTTGGGATTTTGGGCTTCCTTAAAATCTGAGAATGAAATTTAGGGTGAAAAAAGTGAAATTTGGGGTGAAAAAAGTGAAGTTTTAGGCGAGAAAATGGGAATTTTGGGTGGGAAAATTGAGATTTTGGGTGAAAAAATGGGAATTTTAGAGCTGAAAATTGAAATATTTTAAGGGTGGGAAGTCACAGATTTGGTGAGTTTTGGGTTTTGGGGGTGGGGGAGGATTTGGGGACCCCCAAAAAAATTTGGGGTGGAAAAAGTGAAATTTGGGGTGAAAAAATGGGAATTTTCGGTGAAAAAATGGAGATTTTAGAGCTGAAAATTGAAATATTTCAAAGGTGGGAACTCAGAGAGTTGGGTGAGTTTTGGGATTTTGGGGTTCCTTAAAATCTGAGAGTGAAATTTGGGGTGAAAAAAAGTGAAATTTGGGGTGAAAAAAGTGAAGTTTTAGGCGAGAAAATGGGAATTTTAGGTGAAAAAATGAGAATTTTCGGTGAAAAAATGGGAATTTTAGAGCTGAAAATTGAAATATTTTAAGGGTGGGAAGTCACAGATTTGGTGAGTTTTGGGTTTTGGGGGTGGGGGAGGATTTGGGGACCCCCAAAAAAATTTGGGGTGAAAAAAGTGAAATTTTAGGCAAAAAAAGAGAGAATTTTCGGTGAAAAAATGGGAATTTTAGAGCTGAAAATGGTGTTTTAAGGGAGGGAAATTTGGGGTGAACCCGTGGATTTTGGGGTGGGGGGAAGGGGGATTTCGGGACCCCCAAAAATTTGGGGTGGAAAAAGTCAAAATTTGGGGTGAAAAAATGGGAATTTTCGGTGAAAAAATGGAGATTTTAGAGCTGAAAATTGAAATATTTCAAGGGTGGGAACTCACAGATTTATGTGAGTTTTGGGTTTTTGGGGTTCCCTAAAATCTGAGAGTGAAATTTAGGGTGCAAAAAGTGAAATTTGGGGTGAAAAAATGGGAATTTTTGGTGAAAAAATGGGAAATTTCGGTGAAAAAATGGAAATTTTAGAGCTGAAAATTGAAATATTTCGAAGGTGGGAACTCACAGATTTGGGTGAGTTTTGGGATTTTGGGGTTCCCTAAAATCTGAGAGTGAAATTTAGGGTGCAAAAAGTGAAATTTGGGGTGAAAAAATGGGAATTTTAGGCAAAAAAATGGGAATTTTGGGAAGAAAAATGGGAATTTTCGGTGGTAAAATGGGAATTTTAGAGCTGAAAATTGAAATATTTTAAGGGTGGGAAGTCACAGATTTGGTGAGTTTTGGGTTTTGGGGGTGGGGGAGGATTTGGGGACCCCCAAAAAAAATTTGGGGTGAAAAAAGTGAAATTTTAGGCAAAAAAATGGGAATTTTGGGTGAAAAAATGGAGATTTTAGAGCTGAAAATGGTGTTTTAATGGAGGGAAATTTGGGGTGAATCCGTGGATTTTGGGGTGGGGGGAGGGGGGATTTCGGGACCCCCAAAAATTTGGGGTGGAAAAAGTCAAAATTTGGGGTGAAAAAATGGGAATTTTCGGTGAAAAAATGGAGATTTTAGAGCTGAAAATTGAAATATTTCAAGTGTGGGAACTCAGAGATTTGGGTGAGTTTTGGGTTTTTGGGGTTCCCTAAAATCTGAGAATGAAATTTAGGGTGAAAAAAATGAAGTTTTGGGTGAAAAAATGGGAAATTTCGGTGAAAAAATGGGACTTTTCGGTGAAAAAATGGAAATTTTAGAGCTGAAAATTGAAATATTTTAAGGGTGGGAAGTCACAGATTTGGTGAGTTTTGGGGTGCAGGAGGAGGGGGATTTTGGGGGTCCCCAAAAAAATTTGGGGTGGAAAAAGTGAAATTTGGGGTGAAAAAATGGGAATTTTTGGTGAAAAAATGGGAATTTTCGGTGAAAAAAATGGAGATTTTAGAGCTGAAAATTGAAATATTTCAAAGGTGGGAACTCAGAGATTTGGGTGAGTTTTGGGATTTTGGGGTTCCCTAAAATCTGAGAATGAAATTTGGGGTGAAAAAAGTGAAGTTTTAGGCGAAAAAATGGGAATTTTTGGTGAAAAAATGGAGATTTTAGAGCTGAAAATTGAAATATTTCAAAGGTGGGAACTCAGAGATTTGGGTGAGTTTTGGGATTTTGGGGTTCCTTAAAATCTGAGAGTGAAATTTGGGGTGAAAAAAGTGAAATTTGGGGTGAAAAAAGTGAAGTTTTAGGCGAGAAAATGGGAATTTTGGGTGGAAAAATGGGAATTTTAGAGCTGAAAATTGAAATATTTCAAGGGTGGGAACTCACAGATTTGGGTGAGTTTTGGGATTTTGGGGTTCCCTAAAATCTGAGAATGAAATTTAGGGTGAAAAAAGTGAAATTTGGGGTGAAAAAAGTGAAGTTTTAGGCGAGAAAATGGGAATTTTGGGTGGGAAAATTGAGATTTTGGGTGAAAAAATGGGAATTTTAGAGCTGAAAATTGAAATATTTTAAGGGTGGGAACTCACAGATTTGGGTGAGTTTTGGGTTTTGGGATTTTGGGGTTCCCTAAACCTGAGAGTGAAATTTGGGGTGAAAAAAAATGGGAATTTTAGGTGAAAAAAGTGAAATTTGGGATGATTTTGAGGTTTTTAAGGGACAATTTTTTGGGGTTTTCTGGGACAATTTTGGAATTTTTAAAGGAGAATTCTTGGGTATTTCTGGGTTGGTTTTTGGGATTTTTCAGGGACAATTACGAAATTTTTTAGGGACAATTTTGAGGCTTTTCAGGGAAATTTAGGGATTTTTCCGGGACAATTCTCGTGTATTTCTGGGTTGGTTTTTGGGATTTTTCCGGGACAATTTTGGGATTTTTCAGGGACAATTACAGAATTTTTAGGGACAATTTAGGGATTTTCCGGGACAATTCTCGGGTATTTCTGGGACAATTTTGGGATTTTTCCGGGACAATTTTGGGATTTTTCAGGGACAATTTTGGAATTTTTAAAGGACAGTTCTCGGGTATTTCTGGGTTGTTTTATGGGATTTTTCCGGGACAATTCTCGGGTATTTCTGGGACAATTTAGGGATTTTTCTCGGGTATTTCTGGGACAATTTAGGGATTTTTCCGGGACAATTTTGGAATTTTTAAAGGACAGTTCTCGGGTATTTCTTGGTTGCTTTTGGGATTTTTCTGGGACAATTTGGGGTTTTTCAGGGACAAATCTCGGGTATTTCTGGGACAATTTAGGGATTTTTAAGGGACAATTCTCGGGTATTTCTGGGACAATTTAGGGATTTTTCCGGGACAATTTTGAGGCTTTTCAGGGACAATTTTGGGCTTTTTCAGGAACAATTATGGAATTTTTTAGGGACAATTTAGTGATTTTTCTCGGGTATTTCTGGGACAATTTTGGGATTTTTCCGGGACAATTTTAGGATTTTTCAGGGACAATTTTGGAATTTTTAAAGGACAGTTCTCGGGTATTTCTGGGTTGGTTTTTGGGATTTTTCAGGGACAATTTTGGGATTTTTCAGGGACAATTTTGGAATTTTCTAGGGACAATTTAGGGTATTTCTGGGACAATTTAGGGATTTTTAAGGGACAATTCTCGGGTATTTCTGGGACAATTTAGGGATTTTTCCGGGACAATTTTGGAATTTTTAAAGGACAGTTCTCGGGTATTTCTTGGTTGCTTTTGGGATTTTTCTGGGACAATTTGGGGTTTTCAGGGACAAATCTCGGGTATTTCTGGGACAATTTAGGGATTTTTAAGGGACAATTCTCGGGTATTTCTGGGACAATTTAGGGATTTTTCCGGGACAATTTTGAGGCTTTTCAGGGACAATTTTGGGCTTTTTCAGGAACAATTATGGAATTTTTAGGGACAATTTAGTGATTTTTCTCGGGTATTTCTGGGACAATTTTGGGATTTTTCCGGGACAATTTTAGGATTTTTCAGGGACAATTTTGGAATTTTTAAAGGACAGTTCTCGGTATTTCTGGGTTGGTTTTTGGGATTTTTCAGGGACAATTTTGGGATTTTTCAGGGACAATTTTGGAATTTTCTAGGGACAATTTAGGGTATTTCTGGGACAATTTAGGGATTTTTAAGGGACAATTCTCGGGTATTTCCGGGACAATTTAGGGATTTTTCTCGGGTATTTCCGGGACAATTTATGGATTTTTCTCGGGTATTTCTGGGACAATTTAGTGATTTTCCCGGGGCAGTTTTGGGATTTTTTAGGGACAATTTAGTGATTTTTCTCAGGTATTTCTGGGACAATTTAGGGATTTTTCCGGGACAATTTTGGAATTTTTAAAGGACAGTTCTCGGGTATTTCTGGGTTGGTTTTTGGGATTTTTCAGGGACAATTTTGGAATTTTCTAGGGACAATTTAGGGTATTTCTGGGACAATTTAGGGATTTTTAAGGGACAATTCTCGGGTATTTCTGGGACAATTTAGGGATTTTTCCGGGACAATTTTGAGGCTTTTCAGGGACAATTTTGGGCTTTTTCAGGAACAATTATGGAATTTTTTTAGGGACAATTTAGTGATTTTTCTCGGGTATTTCTGGGACAATTTTGGGATTTTTCCGGGACAATTTTAGGATTTTTCAGGGACAATTTTGGAATTTCTAAAGGACAGGTCTCGGGTATTTCTTGGTTGCTTTTGGGATTTTTCAGGGACAATTTTGGGGTTTTTCAGGGACAATTTTCGGGTATTTCTGGGACAATTTTGGGATTTTTCCGGGACAATTCTCGGGTATTTCTGGGACAATTTTGGGATTTTTCCGGGACAATTCTCGGGTATTTCTGGGTTGTTTTTTGGGATTTTTCCGGGACAATTCTCGGATATTTCCGGGGCAATTTAGTGATTTTCCCGGGCCAGTTTTGGGATTTTTTAGGGACAATTTAGTGATTTTCCCGGGGCAGTTTTGGGATTTTTTAGGGACAATTTAGTGATTTTCCCGGGCCAGTTTTGGGATTTTTTAGGGACAACTTAGTGATTTTTCTCGGGTATTTCCGGGACAATTTATGGATTTTTCTCGGGTATTTGTGGGACAATTTAGTGATTTTCCCGGGGCAGTTTTGGGATTTTTTAGGGACAATTTAGTGAATTTCCCGGGGCAGTTTTAAGGATTTTTAGGGACAATTTAGGGATTTTCCCGGGCCAGTTTTAGGATTTTTAGGGACAATTTAGTGATTTTTCTCGGGTATTTCTGGGACAATTTAGGGATTTTTCCGGGACAATTTTGGAATTTTTAAAGGACAGTTCTCAGGTATTTCTTGGTTGGTTTTGGGAATTTTCAGGGACAATTTAGGTATTTTTCTGAGACAATTTTGGAATTTTTAGGGAGAATTTAGGGTATTTCTGGGACAATTTAGGGATTTTTAAGGGACAATTCTCGGATATTTCTGGGACAATTTAGGGAATTTTTCCGGGACAATTTATGGATTTTTCTCGGGTATTTCTGGGACAATTTAGTGATTTTCCCGGGCCAGTTTTGGGATTTTTTAGGGACAATTTAGTGATTTTCCCGGGCCAGTTTTGGGATTTTTTAGGGACAATTTAGTGATTTTCCCGGGCCAGTTTTGGGATTTTTTAGGGACAATTTAGTGATTTTTCTCGGGTATTTCTGGGACAATTTAGGGATTTTTCTCGGGTATTTGTGGGACAATTTAGTGATTTTCCGGGCCAGTTTTGGGATTTTTAGGGACAATTTAGTGATTTTCCGGGGCAGTTTTGGGATTTTTTAGGGACAATTTAGTGATTTTTCTCGGGTATTTCTGGGACAATTTAGGGATTTTTCCGGGACAATTTTGGAATTTTTAAAGGACAGTTCTCGGCTATTTCTTGGTTGGTTTTGGGAATTTTCAGGGACAATTTTGGGATTTTTCCGGGACAAATCTCGGGTATTTCTGGGACAATTTAGGGATTTTTAAGGGACAATTCTCGGGTATTTCTGGGTTGTTTTTTGGGATTTTCCGGGACAATTCCCAGGTATTTCCGGGACAATTTAGGGATTTTTCCGGGACAATTTTGAGGCTTTTCAGGGACAATTTTGGGCTTTTTCAGGAACAATTACGGAATTTTTAGGGACAATTTAGTGATTTTTCTCGGGTATTTCTGGGACAATTTGGGGATTTTTAAGGGACAATTCTCGGGTATTTCTGGGTTGTTTTTTGGGATTTTTCCGGGACAATTCTCGGGTATTTCCGGGACAATTTAGTGATTTTTCTCCGGGTATTTGTGGGACAATTTAGTGATTTTCCGGGGCAGTTTTGGGGTCGTTCCGGCGCTGGTTTTTGGGGGTTCCGCTGACTCCCGCCCCTCCCCAGTACTACTACTGACAGCTGGCCGGGCATTACCTGTACTGGAGACGGCGACAGACGCACCTACGTGGCCGCGCCCCCGCCGAAGCCCCCCGGGCCCCCGGCACCCCCGGGCGCCCCCAAAAGAGCCCAAGGACAAGAAGGAGAAGCACAAAACCAAAACGGCTCAGCAGGTCAGGGGGCACCCCAAAACCGGGAGGGGGAGGGTGGAAATGAGGGGAGGGTCTTAAAAATTTTGGGTGGGTGGGGGGTCTAAAAAGTGGGGGGACTTTGGAAATGAAGGAGAAAATCGTAAAAATGGGGGGGGATCCTAAAATGGGGTGGGGGTCTTAAAAATGGGGGGGATCCTAAAATGGGGGGATCCTAAAATGGGGGGATCCTGAAATGGGGAGGGTCTTAAAAATTAGAGGAATCATAAAAATTGGGAATTGTAAAAATTGGGGAACCCTAAAAATGAAGGAGAAAATCGTAAAAATGGGGGGATCCTAAAATGGGGTGGGGGTGTTAAAAATTAGAGGGATCATAAAAATTAGGGGGAATTGTAAAAATTGTGGGGGGAACCTTAAAAATGAAGGAAGAAACCCTAAAATGGGAGATCCTAAAAATTGGGGGGGTCTAAAAAGTGTGGGGGACCTTAAAAATTAAGGAGAAAATACTAAAAATGGGGGGATCCAAAAAGGTGGGGGATCCTGAAATGGGGGGATCCTAAAAATTAGAGGGATCATAAGAATTGGGAATTGTAAAATTGGGGGAACCCTAAAAATGAAGGAGAAAATCCTAAAAATGGGCGATCCTAAAAATTGGGGGAGGAGCCCTAAAAGTGAAGGAGAAAATCCTAAAAATGAGAGGGATCCTAAAAGGGGAGGGATCCTAAAAATTAGAGGGATAATAAAAATTGGGGAATTTTAAAAATTGGGGGGAACCCTAAAAATGAAGGAAGAAACCCTAAAAATGGGAAAATTGGGGAGATCCTAAAAATTGAGGGGGGGATCTGAAAGGGGAGGGGAGCTGAAAAATTGGAGGGGATCATAAAAATTTGGGGGATCATAAAAATGGGGGAGAAATTTTAAAAAGGGGGGTCTTAAAATTGGATGGGACCCCCAAAATGGGGAGGAGCTGAAAAATTCGGGGGAGGACCCTAAAAATTGGGAGGGGGAGATCCTAAAAATTGGGGTGTCTTAAAATTTGGGTGGAGGATCCTAAAAATGAAGGAGGAAACCCTAAAAAATGGGGAGGGATCCTGAAAATTGAGGGGGACCCCCAAAATGGGGAGGGGAGCCAAAAAAATGGGGGAAGGACCCCAAAAATGATGGGGAATTATAAAAATGGGGAGACCCTCAAAATTTGGAGGCTCCTGGGGGGTCTGGGGGTGTCCCTGGGTGCTCTGGGTGGGTTTTGGGGTGTCTCTGGTTTTGAGGTGTCTCTGGTTTTTGGGGTGTCTCTGGTTTTGGGGTGACTGTGGTTTTTGGGGTGTCCCTGATTTTTGGGGTGTCCCAGATGCCAAGGACGTGGAGCTCTGGGCGCTCTGTGTGCTCAGGGTGGGTTTTGGGGTGACTGTGGTTTTTGGGGTGTCTGTGGTTTTTGGGGTACCGCAGATCGCCAAGGACATGGAGCTCTGGGGTTCTCTGGGTGGGTTTTTGGGGTGTCTGTGGTTTTTGGGGTATCTGTGGTTTTTGGGGTGCCCCAGATCGCCAAGGACATGGAGCGCTAAGTGCTCTGGGTGTCCCTGTGGATCTTTGGGTGGGTTTTGGGGTGTCTCTGATTTTGGGGTGCCCCTGTACCCCAGATCGCCAAGGACATGGAGCGCTGGGTGCTTTGGGGGTTCTCTGGGTGGGTTTTCGGGGTGTCCCTGATTTTGGGGTGACTGTGGTTTTGGGGTGCCCCAGATCGCCAAGGACATGGAGCTCTGGGTGCTCTGGGGGTTCTCTGGGTGGGTTTTTGGGGTGTCCCTGATTTTGGGGTGCCCCAGATCGCTTAAGGACATGGAGCACTGGGGCGCTCTGTGTGTCCCTGTGGATCTCTGGATGGGTTTTTGGGGTGTCCCTGATTTTGGGGTGCCCCAGATCGCTAAGGACATGGAGGCGCTGGGCTCGCGCAGCCCTGAACAAGCAGCGCGAGAGCGGCCGCAGCTCAAGACGCCCCGCCCCCGGGAGGATGAGAGAGAGGGAGGCGGCGGCTGCCGACGCTGGATACGCGATCCTGGAGAAAAGGTGGGGCTGGGGGGATCTGGGGGGGTCTGGGGGGTTTGGGGGGGTCCTCGAGGGGTTTGGGGGGTCCTGGGAGGGTTTGGGGGGTCCTGGGTGGGTCCTGGGGAGCTTTGGGCAGCGGCTGCCGGCGCTGGATACGCGATCCTGGAGAAAAGGTGGAGCTGGGGGATCTGGGGGTCCTGGGGGTCCTGGAGGGTCCTGGGGTGAGTTTAGGGGTCCTGGGGGTCATCGAGGGGTTTGGGGGTCCTGGGGGGATTTGAGGGAGTCCTGGGGGGTCCTGGGGGCTTTGGGCAGCAGCTGCTGACACTGGATACGCGATCCTGGAGAAAAAGGTGCGGCTGGGGGGCTGGGGGCTCCTCGAGCGGTTTGGGGGGTCCTGGAGGGGTCTGGGAAGGTCCTGGGGGTTTGAGGGAGTCTTAGGGGGTTTGGGGGGTCCTGGGGGGCTTTGGGGCGGCGGCTGCTGATGCTGGATACGCAATCCTGGAGAAAAGGTGGGGCTGGGGGTCCTGGGGGGTCCTGGGGGGTTTGGGGGGTCCTGGGGGGTTCTGGGAGGGTCTGGGGGGTCCTGGGGTGAGTTTAGGGGTCCTGGGGGTCTGGGGGTCCTGGGGGCTATTGGGTTGTTTGGGGGGCATGGAGAGGGTTTGGGGGTCCTGGGGGTTTGGGGGATTTGGGGAATGTGGAGACGGTCTGGGGGGTTTTGGGGGGGTCTGGGGGATTTTGGGGGGTCCTGGGGGGGTTATTGGGGGATTTGGGGTGAATTTAGGAAAGTTTGGGGGATGTTGAGAGGAAATTTGGGGGGGTCTGGGGGGATTTGGGGAGTTTTGAGGAGATTTGGGGGCTTGGAGAAGATTTGGGGGGCTCTGAGGGAATTTTGGGGATGTTGAGAAAACTTGGGGGTCCTGGGTGGGACTTGGGGGTCCTGGGTGGGATTTTGGGGGTCCTGGGGGAATTTGGAGGGTCCTGGGGGTGATTTTGGGGATCTTGGGTGGAATTTGGGGGGTCCTGGGGGATTTGGGGGTTCTGGGTGGGATTTTGGGGGATTTGGGGGTCGTGGGTGGGAATTTGGGGGTCCTGGGGGATTTTGGGGATCCTGGGTGGGATTTTGGGGTTCAGAGATCCTGGAAATTTTGGGGACCCCTGACCCCCCCGACCCCCCAGGGCGCTTTTGGCCGAGCGGCAGCACCTGCCCCTGGAGCTGCCCCGGCTGAAGAGCGACGAAGAGGCTGGTGAGACCCCCAAATCCAGCTGAGACCCCCAAAACCTCCCCAAATACACCTGAGACCCCCAAATCCACCTGAGACCCCCAAAACCTCCCCAAATATACCTGAGACCCCCAAATCCACCTGAGACCCCCAAATCCACCTGAGACCCCCAAAACCCTCCCCAAATATACCTGAGACTCCCCAAATCCACCTGAGACCCCCAAAACCTCCCCAAATATACCTGAGACCCCCCAAATCCACCTGAGACCCCCAAATCCACCTGAGACCCCCAAAACCTCCCCAAATACACCTGAGACCCCCCAAATCCAGCTGAGACCCCCAAAACCCTCCCCAAATATACCTGAGACCCCCAAATCCACCTGAGACCCCCAAAACCTCCCCAAATATACCTGAGACCCCCAAAACCCTCCTCAAATATACCTGAGACCCCCAAATCCAGCTGAGACCCCCAAAACCTCCCCAAATATACCTGAGACCCCCAAACCTCCCCAAATACACCTGAGACCCCCCAAATCCACCTGAGACCCCCAAAACCCTCCCCAAATATACCTGAGACCCCCAAACATCCCCTCTGACCCCATTTCCACACCCCAAACCCCTTTTATCCCCCCAACCCCCAAACACCCCCGACCCCTTTTATCCCCCCCAAACCCTCTCTGACCCCCATTTCCTCCCCCAAACCCACTCTGACCCCATTTCCACCCCCCAAACCCCCCAAACATCCCCCGACCCCTTTTCTCCCCCCAAACCCTCTCTCTGAACCCCAATTCCTCCCCCCAAACCCCCTTTTATGCCCCCAAACTTTCTCTGACCCCAATTCCTCCCCCCAAACCCCCTTTTATGCCCCCAAACCCCTCTGACCCCCATTTCCTCCCCCAAACCCACTCTGACCCCCCCAGAAACCCCCGACCCCTTTTATCCCCCCAAACCCTCTCTGACCCCCCATTTCCTCCCCCAAACCTCCTCTGACCCCATTTCCACCCCCAAACCCCCCAAACATCCCCCGACCCTTTTTCTCCCCCAAACTCCTCTGACCCCCATATTCTCCCCCAAACCCCCTTTTATGCCCCCCAAACACCCCCGACCCCATTTCCTTCCCCCAAACTCCCTTTATGCCCCCCAAACCCCCTCTGAACCCCCATTTCCTCCCCCAAACCCCTTTTATCCCCCCCAACCCCCCAAACACCCCCGACCCTTTTATCCCCCCAAACCCTCTCTGACCCCCATTTCCTCCCCCAAACCCCCTCTGACCCCATTTCTACCCCCCAAACCCCCCAAACATCCCCCGACCCCTTTTCTTCCCCCCAAACCCTCTCTGACTCCATTTCCTGCCCCCAAACCCCTTTTATCCCCCCAAACCCCTCTGACCCCCCATTTCCACCCCCCCAAACCCCCTTTTATCCCCCCAACCCCTCTGACCCCCCACTTCCTCCCCCCAAACCCCCTTTTATCCCCCAAACCCCCAAACCCCTCTGACCCCCTATTTCCACCCCCCAAACCCCCCAAACCCCTCTGACCCCTTTCCTCCCCCCAAACCCCTTTTATCCCCCCAAACCCCTCTGAACCCCTTTCCTCCCCCCCAAACCCCCAAACCCCCTCTGACCCCCCGTTTTCCCCCAGAGCCCCCCGGTCTGGTGGCCGCCTACAGCGGGGAGAGCGAGAGTGAGGAGGAGGGGGAGCGCGGGGCGCCCCGAGGAGCCGCTGACAGACTGGGCCAAGCTGGCCTGCCTGCTCTGCAGGAGGCAGTTCCCCAGCAGGGAGGCCCTGCTGCGCCACCAGCAGCTCTCGGGGCTGCACAAGGTACCCAAAAACAGCCCTAAAAACAGCCCAAAAGTACCCCCAAAACATCCCTAAAATACCCCAGAAATATCCCAGAAATAGCCCTAAAATATCCCAAAAATAGCCCTAGAGTACCCCAAAAATATCACAAAAATATCCCAAAAATATCCCAAAAATATCCCAAAAGCACCCCAAAAATATCCCAAACATATCCCAAAAATAGCACAAAAATAACCCAAAAGTACCCCAAAATAGTATCAAAATAGCCCAAAAATAGCCCAAAAGTACCACAAAAACATCCCAGAAATATCCCTAAAATATGCCAAAAGTACCCCCAAAAATATCCCAAAAATAGCCCTAGAGTACCCCAAAAATATCCCAGAAATAGCCTTAAAATATCCCTAAAATATCTCAAAAATAGCCCTAGAGTACCCCAAAAATATCCCAGAAATAGCCTTAAAATATCCCTAAAATATCTCAAAAATAGCCCTAGAGTACCCCAAAAATATCCCAGAAATATCCCTAAAATATGCCAAAAGTACCCAAAAAATATCCCAAAAATATCCCAGAAGTCCTCCAAAAATATCCCAAAAATATCCCAAAAATAGCCCAAAAATAGCCCAAAAGTACCACAAAAACATCCCAGAAATATCCCTAAAATATGCCAAAAGTATCCCCAAAAATATCCTAAAAATATCCCAAAAGTACCCCAAAAATAGCACAAAAATAGCACCAAAAAACCCCAAAAGTACCCCAAAAATAGTATCAAAATAGTCCAAAAATAGCCCAAAAATATCCCAAAAGTAGCCCAAAAATATCCCAAAAATATCCCAAAAGTACCCCAAAAATATCCTAAAAATATCCCAAAAGTACCCCAAAAATATCCCAGAAATATCCCCAAAGTAGTGCAAAAATAACCCAAAAGTACCCCAAAAATAGTATCAAAATAGCCCAAAAATAGCCCAAAAATACTCCAAAAATAGCCCAAAAATATCCCAAAAGTACCCCCAAAAATATCCTAAAAATATCCCAAAAGTACCCCCAAAAACATCCCAGAAATATCCCAAAAATAGCACAAAAATAACCCAAAAGTACCCCAAAAATAGTATCAAAATAGCCCAAAAATAGCCCAAAAATAGCCCAAAAATATCTCAAAAGTACAACAGAAACATCCCAGAAATATCCTAAAATATGCCAAAAGTACCCCTAAAATATCCCAAAAGTACAACAGAAACATCCCAGAAATATCCCAAAAATATCCCTAAAATATCCCAAAAGTATCCCAAAAATAGCCCTAGAGTACCCCAAAAATATCCAAAAAATGTCCCAAAAGTACCACAAAAATATCCCAGAAATATCCTAAAGTACCCCAATAATATCCCAAAAGTAGCCCAAAAAATATCCCAAAAGTAGCCCAAAACCAGCCTAAAAACAGCTCAGAATATCCCAGAAACACCCCAGAAACAGCCTAAAAATAGCCAAAAATAACCAAAAATAGGCCAAAACCACCCAAAAGCAGTCCAGAAATACCCCAAAATATCCCCAAAATACTCCAGAAACAGCCTAAAAATAGCCAAAAATATACCCCCAAAATATTCCAGAAATAGCCTAAAATGAGCCAAAAATACCCCAGAAACAGCACCAGGAATAGCCCAGAAATATCCCAAAATTAGCACAGAAGTAGCACCAGAAACACCCCAAAAACACCCCAGAAACACCAAAAAAACACCCCAAAAATATCCCAAAAATAGCACAGAAACACTTCAGAAATAGCCCAGAAATAGCACCAGAAGCACCCCAAAAATACCCCCAAAATATCCCAAAAAGAACCCCAAAAATACCCATAAAATACCCCAAAACCACCCCAAAACACCTCAAAAATACCCCAAAATACCCCCCAAAATAACTCAAAATACCCCAAAAACCCCAAAAATACCAAAACCCCCCGAAAAACAAAAAATGCCCCAAAATACCCAAACAATGCCCCCAAAATAACCCAAAAATGCCACCAAAAATACCCAAAAACCCCCCAAAAACTCGAAAAATATCCAAAAACCACCCCAAAACACCTCAAAAATGCTCCCAAAAATACGCAAAAAATGCCCTCCCAAAATAACCCAAAATGCCCCAAAAACACCCCAAAAACACCCCAAAATGCTTCCAAAAATACCCAAAAAATGCCCCAAAAACACTCAAAAAAACCCCAGAAATGTCCCCAAAAATACCCCAAAAATGTCCCCCCAAACTAACCCAAAAATGCCCCAAAAAAACCCCAAAAAACCCCAAAAATGCCTCCAAAATACTCAAAAAATGCCCCCCCAAAATAACCCAAAATTGCCCCAAAAGCACTCCAAAAACAAAAAAAACCAAAAAATGCCCCCAAAAATACCCATTAAGTGATCCCAGAAATGCCTCAAAAATTCCCCAGAAATCTGAGAAATGACCCCAAAACTCCCCAAAAATCGACACCTCTCAGGGAGTGTTGGGGACCCCGCTGGGATTTTGGGGTCCCCCGGACTGGGGGTGTCACTCTGATGTCCCCAAATGTCCCAAAATGTCCCAAAATGTCCCTCCCCTCCCCCAGCAAAACCTGGAGCTGCAGCGCCGGAGCCACTTGGGAGCCCCTGAGGGACCCGAGAGAGGGGACAGCGAGGTCAGGGGACAGGGGGACATTGGGGACAGGAGGGGTTTGGGGACAGTGGGACATCGGGGGCATTGGGGACATTGGGGGACACTGGGGACAGTGGGGGTTGGGGACAGTGGGGACTTTGGGGGACATTGGGGACATTTGGGATATTGGGGACAGTGGGACTTTGGGGGATTGGGGACATTGGGACAGTGAGGAGAGTGGGGACATTGGGGACACTGTGAGTATTGGGGGCTTGGGGGCATTGGGGACATTAGGGACACTGTGAGTATTGGGGGCTTGGGGAGCATTAAGGGACATTGGGGACATTGAGGGACATTGGGGGCTTGGGGACATTGGGAACATTGGGGGACATTGAGGGACATTGGGGACACTCAGGAATTTGGGGACTTGGGGGACATTGAGGACAGTGGGACATCGGGGAGATTGGGGACATTGGGACATTGGGGACAGTGGGGACAGTGGGAACAGTGGGGACATTTGGGATATTGGGGACAGTGGGGACATTGGGGACATTGGGGATTGGGGGACAGTGGGGACACTGGGAGGATTTGGGACATTAGGGACACTCAGGAATTTGGGGACATTGGAGGACATTGGGGACACTGGGAGGATTTGGGGACATTGGAGGACATTGGGGACACTGGGAGGATTTGGGGACAGTGGGGACATTTGGGACATTGGGGACCTTAGGGGACATTGTGAGTATTGGGGGTTTGGGGACATTGGGAACATTGGGGGACACTGAGGACAGTGGGGACATTGGGACATTAGGGACTTGGGGGACATTTGGGATATTGGGGACATTGAGGGGTTTGGGGACATTGGGGGACATTGGAGACACTGGGAAGATTGGGGACATTGGGGACACTCAGGAATTTGGGGACTTGGGGACATTGAGGACAGTGGGACATCGGGGGATTGGGGACATTGGGGGATTGGGGACAGTGGGGACATTGGGGACATTGGGGATTGGGGACAGTGGGGACACTGGGAGGATTTGGGACATTGGGGACAGTGGGGACACTGGGAGGATTTGGGACATTGGGGACACTCAGGGAATTTGGGGACTTAGGGAACATTGATGACGGTGGGACATTGGGGACATTGGGGACATTGGGGATTGGGGACAGTGGGGACACTCAGGAATTTGGGGACATTGGGGACATTGGGGGATTGGGGACATTGGGGACCGTGGTGACACTGGGAAACATTGGGACATCGGGGGATTGGGGACAGTGGGGGGACATTTGGGATATTGGGGACATTGGGGACATTAGGTACAGTGGAGGGACGTTGGGGACAGTGGGGACACTCAGGGAATTTAGGGGACAGTGGGGACATCGGGGACAGTGCGGGGATTGGGGATATTGAGACACTGGAGACATTGGGACATTGGGGACAGTGGGGACACTGGGAGGATTTGGGATATTGGGGACAGTGGGGACATTGGGGGATTGGGGGACATTGAGGGACACTGGGAAGATTGGGGACATTGGGGACACTCAGGAATTTGGGGACATTGGAGACATTGAGACTTTGGGGGATTGGGGACAGGGGAGACATTGGGGGTTTGGGGACTTTGAGGGACATTGGGGGACATTGAGGGACAGTGGGGACATTGAGGGATTGGGAACACTGGATATTGGGACATTGTGGGGACATTTGGGGACATTGGGGAACAGTGGGGACAGTGAGGACATTGGGGACACTCAGGAATTTGGGGACTTGGGGGACATTGAGGACAGTGGGACATCGGGGACCTTAGGGGACACTGTGAGTATTGGGGGTTTGGGGACATTGGGAACATTGGGGGACACTGAGGGACAGTGGGGACATTGAAGGACATTGAGGACACTCAGGGAATTTGGGGACATTGGAGGATTGGGGACAGTGGGGACATTGGGACATTGGGGACATTGAGGACAGTGAGGACATTGGAGACCTTGGGGACATCAAGGACATCAGGGGGATTGGGGACATTGGGGACACTGGGGAGATTGGGAACACTGGGGACACTCAGGGAATTTGGGGACATCAGGGACATTTGGGGGCATTGGGGACATTGGGACTTTGGGGGACATTGGGGACACTCAGGAAATTAGGAACAGTGGGGACAGTGGGGACATTGGGGGACATTGGGACATCAGGGGTTTGGGGACATTGGGGGACAGTGGGGACACTGGGAAGATTAGGGACATTGGGGACACTCAGGAATTTAGGGGACATTGGGGGTATTTGGGATATTTGGACATTGGGGACACTGAGGGTATTGGGGACATTGGGGGCATTGGGGACAGGGGGGCATTGGGGGTGTCACCCATGGGTGCCTGGGGGGTCCTCGTTGGTTTCGGGGTGTCCCTCTTGTTTTTGGGGTGTTGTTTCGGGTGTCCCCTGTCGTTTCGGGGTGTCCCTGTTGTTTTGGGGTGTCCGTGTTGTTTTTGGGGTGACCCTGTTGTTTTTGGGGTGTTGTTTTGGGATGTCCCTGTTGTTTTTGGGGTGCCCCTGTGGTTTCAGTGTGCCCCCTGTTTCGAAGTGTCCCTGTGGTTTCGGGGTGTTGTTTCGGGGTGCCCCCTGTTTCGGGGTGCCCGTGTGGTTTCAGGGTGCCCCCTGTTTCGGGGTGCCCCTGTTGTTTTTGGGGTGTCCCTGTCGGTTTTGGGGTGTTGTTTTTGGGGTGTCCCTGTTGGTTTTGGGGTGTCCCTGTCGGTTTCGGGGTGTTCCTGTTGTTTCGGGGTCTCCCCTGTTTCGGGAGTGTCCCTGTTGTTTTTGGGGTGTTGTTTTCGGGGTGCCCCTGTTGTTTTTGGGGGTGTCCCTGTTGTTTTTGGGCTGTTGTTTTCGGGGTGTCCCTGTCGGTTTCGGGGTGTCCCTGGTGGTTTTTGGGGTGTTGTTTTCGGGGTGCCCCTGTGGTTTCGGGTGCCCCCTGTTTCGGGAGTGCCCCTGTGGTTTCGGGGTGCCCCCTGTTCAAGTGTCCCTGTTGTTTTTGGGGTGTTGTTTTCGGAGGTGTCCCTGTGGTTTCGGGTGCCCCTGTTTCGGGGGTGCCCTGTGGTTTCGGGGTGCCCCCTGTTTCGGGGTGCCCCTGTGGTTTCGGGGTGCCCACGCCGCCCTCCCCAGATGAAGTACCGGGACCGCGCCGCCGAGCTCGCGAGAAGCAGGAGGCCCGACCCCGAGCCCAAGCGGCGCAAATTCGGGGGCCCCCCGGGCCCCGGGTGAGCACCCGAAACGGGGGGGAACCCAAAAACGGGGATGGGGATCCTAAAAATGGGATTGGGGACCCCAAAAACGGGAATGGGGCCCCAAAAATGGGGATGGAGATCCCAAAAGGGGGGATGGGGATCCCAGAATGGGGATGGGATCCCAAAAATGGGGGATGGGTACCCCAAAATGGGGGATGGGAATCCCAAAAATGGGGATGAGGATCCCGAAAATGGAGATGGGGACCCCAAAATGGGGATGGGGACCCCAAAAACGGGATGGGGATCCCAGAATGGGGATGGGGATCCCAATAATGGGGGATGGGGATCCCAAAATGGGATTAGGGGATCCCAGAATGGGGAATGGGGCCCCAAAATGGGGATGGGGGTCCCAAAAATGGGGATGGGATCCCAAAAATGGGGATGGGGACCCCAAAGTGGGGATGGGCACCCCGAAAATGGGAATGGGGGTCCCAAAATGGGGAATGGGGCCCCAAAAATGGGGATGGGGATCCCAAAATGGGGATGGGGGTCCCAAAAATGGGGATGGGGGACCCCAAAATGGGGATGGGGGTCCCAAAAATGGAGATGGAATCCCAAAAATGGGGATGGGGACCCCAAAAATGGGGATGGGGATCCCAAAAATGGGAATGGGGGGACCCCGAAAATGGGGAATGGGGATCCCAAAATGGGGATGGGATCCCAAAAATGGAGATGGAATCCCAAAAATGGGGATGGGGACCCCAAAAATGGGGATGGGGGTCCCAAAAATGGGGAATGGGGGTCCCAAAATGGGGATGGGGACCCCAAAAATGGGGATGGGGGTCCCAAAAATGGGGATGGGATCCCAAAAATGGGGATGGGGACCCCAAAGTGGGGATGGGCACCCGAAAATGGGAATGGGGGTCCCAAAATGGGGATGGGGGTCCCAAAAATGGAGATGGGGATCCCAAAAATGGGGGATGGGATCCCAAAATGGGGATGGGATCCCAAAATGGGGATGGGGATCCTAAAAATGGGGATGGGGGTCCTAAAAATGGGATTGGGGATTCCAGAATGGGGAATGGGGCCCCAAAAATGGGGATGGGATCCCAAAAATGGGGATGGGGACCCCAAAAATGGAGATGGGGATCCCAAAATGGGGATGAGATCCCAAAATGGGGATGGGGTCCCAAAAATAGGGATGGGATCCCAAAAATGGGGATGGGCAGCCCAAAAATGGGGATGGGATCCCAAAATGGGGATGGGCACCCGAAAATGGGTGCAGAGCCCGAATTGGGGATGGGGATCCTAAAGGGGGTGGGGAGGCTCCAAAAGGGGGGGTGGGGACCCAAAAAGGGTGTGTGACACCCATGGGTGACACCGGCATGTGACACCCCCTGCTCTGTGTGACACCCCCATATGTGTGACACCCATGGGTGACAGTGTGTGTGACACCCCCCCATTGTGTGTGTGACACCCCCTGTTGTGTGTGACACCCCCTGTTTGTCTGTGTGACACCCATGGGTGACACCGTGTGTGACACCCCTGTTGTGTGTGTGACACCCACGGGTGACACCAGTGTGTAATCCCCACGTGTGTGACACCCTTGGGTGACACCGTGTGTGACACCCCGTGTGTGACACCCCTGTTTGTCTGTGTGACACCCATGGGTGACACCATGTGTGACCCCCATTGTGTGTGGCACCCATGGGTGACACCCTGTGTGACACCCCCATTGTGTGTGACACCCATGGGTGACGCCCCCTTTGGTGACACCCATGGGTGACTCTCCCCTTGGTGGCACCCACGGGTGACTGTCCCCTGTGTGTGGCACCCATGGGTGACTGTCCCCCTTGGTGGCGCAGGGACCCCGAGCGCCGCCCTTCATGAGCCCCCTGGGCTGCCGCATGCTGCAGGCCATGGGCTGGAGAGAGGGCAGCGGGCTGGGCCGGCGGGCAGAGGTGACCACGGGGACAGGGGACATGGGGGGATTAGGGACACTGGGGACATGGGGGGATTGGGGACATTGGGGACAGTGGGGACATGGGGACATGGGGGACATTGGGGATTGGGGACATTGGGGCCATGGGCTGGAGAGAGGGCAGCGGGCTGGGCCAGCGAGGCTGAGGTGACAATACGGGGACAGGGGACATGGGGGGATTGGGGACACTGGGGACATGGGGACATTGGGGGACACTGGGGACACTGGGGACATGGGCTGGAGAGAGGGCAGCGGGCTGGGCCGGCCGGCGGGCCGAGTGACAAGGGGACGTGGGGACATGGCTGGGGACAGAGGGGACATAGGGGACATTGGGGATTGGGGACAGAGGGGCACTGGGGGATTTTGGACACGGGGACATGGGGGATTGGGGACAGTGGGGACATTGGGACACTGGGGACATTGGGGACAGAGGGGTCACTGGGGGACAGTGGGGACATGGGGGGACATTGGGGACAGTGGGGGACACTGGGGACGTTGGTGACGGGATATTGGGACACTGGGGACAGTGGGGACATGGGGACACTGGGGACATTGGGGGATTGGGGACATGGGGACATTGGGACACACTGGGGATATTGGGACACTGGGGACAGTGGGGACAATGGGACACTGAGGACACTGGGGCTGCTGGGGACATGGGGACATTGGGGCCATGGGCTGGAGAGAGGGCAGCGGGCTGGGCCGGCCGGCGGGCAGAGGTGACACGGGGACATGGGGACAGAGGGGACACTGGGGACATGGGGACACAGGAGACACTAGGGACATGGGGACAATGGGACATGGGGGACACAGGGGACATGGGTGGGGACATGGGGGACACTGGGGACATGGGGGACAGAGGGGACAATGGGGATATTGGAGACACTGGGGACATTGGGACACTGGGGTGACATTGGGGACATGGAAAACATTGGGGACATCAGGAGCACTGGGGGGATTGGGGAGAGACACTGGGGACATTGGGGACATGGCTGGGGACACTGGGGGGCATTGAGGGGATTGGGGACACTGGGGGATTGGGGACAGTGGGGACACTGGGGGATTGGGGACACTGGGGACATGACACTGGGGAGACATTGGGGACACTGGGGGATTGGGGACATTGGGGACATTGAAGACGTTGGGGATACTGGGACACTGGGGACAGGGGGACATCTTGGGGGAATTGGGGACACTGGGGACATGACACTGGGGACACTGGGGGATTGGGGACAGTGGGGGGACACCCAGGGGTGACGGGACATCGTGGGGGACATTTGGGGACAGCAGGGACAGGGTGGGGGGCACCGGGGCAAATCGGGACACTTGGGGACATCGGAGAGGACATTGGGGGCCGTGGGGGCGGGGCCGAGGTGACAACGGTGACACGCGGGGGACACTGGGGGCACCGAGTGACCCCTTGGTGACATCACGGTGACGTCATTGCCGCCCCAGGCCCCCGCCCGGCCCCGCCCCGGGGGCGTGACGCGGTTCAGCGAGGGACCCTGAGGCCACGCCCACCGCGAGGCCACGCCCACCGCGCCGGGACCCCTCCCCACCCCCCGCTGTCGGTTTTGGTGTTGGAATTTCGGTTTTTAATAAATGGGTGAAAAAAGCGGAATTTGGGGATTGGGGGAGGGAGGGGCCGCCCCGAGGGACCTTCCTGCCCCTCCCCCCCGCCCCTCCCCCACTTCCCCCATGGCGACCCCGGGGCTGCTGCTGCGGCTCGGGCTGGTGCTGCTGGGCGCCGGCACCGGCACCGGTACTGGGAGCACTGGGAGCACTGGGACGGGGACTGGGGGGAACTGGGACGGGGAATGGGGAGAATTGGGGAGATCTGGGATGGACTGGTGGAAACTGGGGGAACTGGCAGGGGGAACTGGGGAGAACTGGGGACACTGGGAGGGGGACTGGGGTACTGGAGGGGGAACTGGGGAGAACTGGGAAACTGGGAGGGGAGAACTGGGATGGACTGGTGGAAACTGGGGGAACTGGGAGGGGAGAACTGGGGGCACTGGGGTGGATTGGGGAAACTGGGAGGGCGGGACTGGGGAGAACTGGGAGGGCTGGGTGAATGGAACTGGGGGAACTGGGAGCACTGGGATGGGCAACGCCAGTACTGGGAGCAGTGGGAGCAGTGGGAGGGGGAACTGGGGACACTGGGGGAATATAACTGGGGGCACTGGGAGCACTGGGGTGGGCAACGCCAGCGCTGGGAGCACTGGGGTGGACTGGGAAAGTACTGGAGGGATACTGGGAGCTGGGTGGAGGGAGGAAGTGGTGGCTTAAAGGTCACTGGGGACACCGGGAGGAACTGGGAGGAACTGGGAGCACTGGGAGGAAATGGAAGGGGCTCAGGGCTGCTGGGGACTGGCGAAACTGGGGGATACTGGGAGCACTTGGAGGGACTGGGGGAACTGGGAGAGCTGGGAAGGGTGGGAGGATGGAACTGGGAGATACTGGGAGCACTGGGGAAGCGGAACTGGGAGCACTGGGAGGGACTGGGGGAACTGGAAGCACTGGGAGGGGGAACTGGGGTGAACTGGGAGGAAATCGAGCACTGGGAGGGGCTGAAGGCAGCTGGGCCAGACTGGGCAATACTGGGGGAACTGGGAGCACTGGTGACCCCGGCCCCGCCCCCCAGCGGCCCCGCCCGTCTGGTGCTTCACGCGATTGGAGGAGGCCGCGGGGCGGGGCCTGCGCGGAGCCGCTGGGGAGGAGCCGCTGCCATTGGCCGATTGCTGCCTGAACCCCGCCCACGGCTACAGGCTCCGCCCCACACGGGCACTGCCGCCCTGCCGGTTAGCCACGCCCCGGGACACGCCCACCTGGGACACACCCACCCGGGACACACCCACCAGAGCCACGCCCTTGAACCACACCCACCCTAGCCACGCCCACGGTCACACCCCCCTGAGCCCCGCCCCACGCGGCCACTGCCGCCCCTGCCGGTTAGCCACGCCCCGGGACACGCCCCCGGGACACACCCACCTGAGCCACGCCCCTGAACCACACCCCGGTCACACCCCCCTGAGCCCCCGCCCACGGCTACAGGCTCCGCCCACACGGGCACTGCCACCCCTGCCGGTTAGCCACGCCCCGGACACACCCACCTGGGACACACCCACCCGGGACACACCCACCCGGGACACACCCACCTGAGCCACGCCCTCCCGGACACACCCACCCGGGACACACCCACCTGAGCCACGCCCCGGGATACACCCACCCGAGCCACGCCCCTTGAACCACACCCACCCTAGCCACGCCCACGGTCACACCCCTGAGTCCCGCCCATGGCTACAGGCTCCGCCCCACGCGGCCACTGCTGCCCCTGCCGGTTAGCCACGCCCCCGGGACACACCCATCTGAGCCACGCCCCGGGACACACCCACCTGAGCCACGCCCCTGAGACACACCCACCCGAGCCACGCCCACGGTCACACCCCTGAGCCCCGCCCACGCGGTCACTGCCGTCCCTGCCGGTTAGCCACGCCCCGGGATACGCCCACCTGGGTCACGCCCCAGGACACACCCACCTGAGCCACGCCCCTGAACCACACCCCGGCCACACCCCTGGGCCCCGCCCACGGCTACAGGCCCCGCCCACACGGGCACTGGCGCTACTGCTGGTTAGCCACGCCCCAGGCCACGCCCTCTGAGACACACCCACCAGAGATGCCCCTGAGGCACGCCCAGCCAAGCCACGCCCCCGAGCCACACCCATCACAGCTACGCCCCACAGCCACACCCACCTGTCACACCCCCGGGCCACGCCCATATAAACCCCGCCCACCTGAGCCACGCCCAGCACAGACAGGCCCCCGAGCCACGCCCATCTGATCATGCCCCAGGCCACGCCCACCCGAGCCCCGCCCAGCAGGCACCCCCGAGCCACGCCCACCCGAGCCACGCCCACCTGAACCACTCCTGAGTCCCGCCCCGACCACGCCCACCCAGGGCCACGCCCACCTGAACCAGCCGCAGCCACACCTGCCCAAGCCAGGCTCATCTGGCCACACCCACCTCAGCCACACCTGACATAGCCACGCCCACCTAAACCACACCCGCCCCATCCGCCCAGCCACGCCCATCCCAACAAACCCCTCCCTCTTTAGCCCCGCCCACCTGGGGACACTGGCGGGGGTTGGGGACACAAGGGGACTTCAGGTGACACTGAGGGACACCGAGTGCCCAGGTGACACTGAACGACCTTGGGTTACTCTGAGGGTCACTGAGTGACCCCTGGGTGACCCCGGTGACCTCAGGTGACCCTGGGTGTCACTGAGTGACCCTGGTGGCTTCAAGTGACACCGAGTGACCCTTGTGACACTGAATGAACTTGGGTGACCATAGGTGACTCTGAGGGTCACTGAGTGACCCCTGGGTGACCCCAGTGACCCCCAGGTGATCCTTGTGACCCCAAGTGACACTGAATGAACTTGGGTGACCTTAGATGACTCTGAGTGTCACTGAGTCACCCCTGAGTGACCCCAGTGACTCTGGGTGACCCCTGGGTGACCCCAGTGACCCCCAGGTGACCCTTGTGACCCCAAGTGACACTGAATGAACTTGGGTGACATTGGGTGTCACTGAGTGTCACTGAGTGACCCCGGTGACCCCTGGGTGACCCCGGGTGACCCGGTGACGCGCTGTCCCTGTCCCTGTCCCTGTCCCTGTCCCCGTCCGGCCAGCGCGGGCGCCTGGGGCCCGTGGGAGCCGTGGGGCGGCTGCTCGGTGACGTGCGACGAGGGGACACAGAGGAGGGGGCGGAGCCGCGGCACCGGGGGACACGGCGGGGACAGCACCGAGTGGCAGCTGCGCGCCTGTGACACGGGCTGCTGCCCCGGTGGGACACGGGACAGGGGACAGAGGGACACGGGGGGACATGGGGACACCAGGGGGACAGGGGGACATGGGAGGGACAGGGGACATGGGAGGGACATCAGAGATGGGGACATGGGGACACCAGGGGGACATGGTGGGACACGGCGGGGACAGCAGCGAGTGGCAGCTGCGAGCCTGTGACACGGGCTGCTGCCCGGTGGGACACGGGACAGGGACAGGGGGACATGGGGACACCAGGGGACATGGGGGACAGGGGGACACAGGGACACGAGGAAAGAGGGGACATGGGGACACGGCGGGGACAGCACCGAGTGGCAGCTGCTGGCCTGTGACACGGGCTGCTGCCCTGGTGGGACAGGGGACAGGGGACGGGGGACACGGGGGGACACAGGGACACCAGGGGGACACGGCGGGACAGCACCGAGTGGCAGCTGCGGCCCTGTGACACGGGCTGCTGCCCGGTGGGACACGGGGACAGGGGACATGGCGGGGACACAGGGACACCAGGGGACATGGGGACATGGGAGGGACATCAGGGACAGGGAACAGGGGGACGTGGGGGGACACAGGGACACCAGGGGACAGGGGATATGGGAGGACATCAGGGACATGGGGGACACGGGGACACCAGGGGGACATGGGGACACCGGGGGACAGGGGGACATGGGAGGGACATCAGAGATGGGGACATGGGGACACCAGGGGACATGGTGGGACACAGGGGGACATCAGGGACATCAGGGACATGGGGGACATGGGGACATGGGGGACAGGGGAGACAGGGCGACATGGGGGACATCAGGGACATGGGGGACATGGGGACACCAGGGGACATGGGGGCAGAGGGATGGGAGAATATGGGGGAACACAGGGGGACACCAGGAAAGGACAGGGGACATGGGGACGGGAGGGGACAAGGGGACACGGAGGATATTTGGGACGGGAGGGGACATCAAGGACAGGAGGACATGAGTGGGACATGGGGACATGGGGACAGGAGAATGTGGGGGACACCAGGAGAGGACAGGGAGACGCAGGGGGGACACGGGGGACACGGGGACAGATGAGGGAGGGGATGTGGAAGGACCTGGGGACATGAAGGATGTTGGGGACACGGGGGGACATCAGGGACATGGGGACCACGGAGGACAGGAGGCGGATCTGGGGACATGACGGTGACAATGGGGGACGTGGGGACAGGGGGGCGTGGGGGTGACGTGGGTGGCCTTGGGGACACAGGGGTGGCACAGGGGTGACACACAGGGCCATGGAGACATTGGGGTCATGTGGGTGGCCGTGGGGACATGGAGGTGACGGGGGTCTGGGGACATGGGGGACACAGGGGGTGACACGGTGGCCGTGGGGACACAGTGGTGACCTGTCCCTGTCCCATCCCTGTCCCCATGTCCCCATCCCTGTCCCCCCTGTCCCTGTCCCTGTCCCTGTCCCCTGTCCCTGTCCCCCTGTCCCCATGTCCCCATCCCTGTCCCCTGTCCCTGTCCCCATCCCTGTCCTCATGTCCCTGTCCCTGTCCCTGTCCCTGTCTCTGTCCCCATGTCCCCATCCCTGTCCCTGTCCCCATGTCCCCATCCCTGTCTCTGTCCCTTGTCCCTGTCCCCATGTCCCCATCACTGTCCCTGTCCCTCTGTCCCCTGTCCCTGTCCCCTGTCCCTGTCCCCATCCCTGTCCCTCTGTCCTCATGTCCCCATCCCTGTCCCTGTCCCCATGTCCCTGTCCCCATGTCCCCATCCCTGTCCCTGTTCCCATGTCCCATGTCCCCATCACTGTCCCTGTCCCCTGTCCCTGTCCCTGTCTGTCTGTCCCTGTCGCTGTCCCCATTTCTGTCCCCTGTCCCTGTCCCTGTCCCTGTCCCTGTCGCTGTCCCCGCAGTCCCGGGGGCTGGAGCCCCTGGTCCCCGTGGGGTCCCTGCTCTGTCACCTGCGGCTCGGGGCTCGTGCGGCGCCACCGCAGCTGCTCCGCCCCTCCCCCACCTGCAGGGGCTCCTGCGGGCCCGGCGACAGCGAGGAGAGGCGACAGTGCCAGGGGCCGGCGGCTGTGTGTCCCGGTGAGGGGGAGGGCGGGGGACACGGGAGGGAAGGAGGGGACACGGGGGACACGGGGGAGGGGCGGGGAACACGGGAGGGGACACGGGATAGGGGAGGACACGGGGGACACGAGGGAGGGGCGGGAGGGACACGGGGGGAAGGGAGGGGACACGGGGGACACGGGGGAGGGGCGGGAGGGGACACGGGGGGACACGGGATAGGGGAGGGACACGGGGGACTCGGGGGGACACGGGGGGACACGGGGACACGGGATAGGGGGAGGGGATGGGGGAGGGGTGAGACCCTTTGGGGACAAGGGACGGGGGGGAGGGGATGAGGAGAGGGAGATTTAGGGGGAGGGGAAGGAGGGGGTAGGAAAAGGTGGGGAGGGGCGGGAAGGTGTCAAGGTGGGGGAGGGGCAGAGCAGGGAGGACCCCCAGGACCCCCTCAGGACCCCCGTGAGAGATTTGGGGATGGGGCAAAGTGGGGAGGGGCGGGAGGGGAGCGGCGGGAGGGGCCGCCCGTGACCGCCCTCCCGCAGTGGCGTAACGCGTGGGGCCCGTAGGGGCCGTGGGGGCCGTGCCCGCTCGTGCCGCAGGGCCGGCCCGGGGCCGCTCCGGAGCCGCCGCCGCCGCTGCGACTCCCCGCAGCCATCGCGGGACCCCCGGGACCCCTGCCCGGGCAGCGACAGCCACAGCGAGCCCTGCCCGGGCTGCCGCCCTGCCCCGGTGAGACCCCCGGGGAACCCCGAGTGACCCCGGAGTGACCCCAGAGGGACCCCGGAGTGACCCCCGGAGTGACCCCCGGAGTGACCCCCAGAGGGACCCCCGGAGTGACCGCGGGACCCCGGGACCCCAGGTGACCCCAAGAGTGACCCCGGGAACCCCAGAGTGACCGCGGGACACCCAGAGTGACCCTGGGACCCCAGAGTGACCCCCAGAGTGACCGCGGGACACCCAGAGTGACCCCGGAGTGACCGCAGGACACCCAGAGTGACCCTGGGACCCCCCCAGGACCCCCGGAGTGAACCCCAGAGTGACCCCCAGAGTGACCCCCAGAGTGACCCCCAGAGTGACTACTTAGGACACCCAGAGTGACCCTGGGACCCTCAAAGTGACCGCGGGACCCCCGCGAACCTCCTGGGACCCCCAGGACCCCCAGAACCCCCGGGACCCCAAACCCCCAAAACCCCCGGAACCCCTCGGACCCTCAAACTCCCCAGACCTCCAAAACTTCCCGGACCCCCGGGATCCCCAAAACCCTCCGGACCCCCAAAACCCCCGATCCCTCAGCCCGGGGTGGGGGGTGGCCTCATGACCCTCCCTCCCCACAGTGGACGGCGCCTGGGGGCGTGGTCTCCGGCCACGCCCTGCCCGGTCACGTGCGGCCTGGGCAGGGTCGTTCTGAACCGCGCCTGTGACTCCCCCTCCCCAAAATACGGGGGAGGGCTGCGAGGCCCCAGACCCGGCGGGGGTGTGCGGACCCCGAGACCCCTGCCCAGGTGAGGGAGGGGCTGCGGGGTGGAGCCTAAAGGGGCGGGGCTTAAAAGGGTGGGGTCGTGGGGGCGGGGTTTAAAGGGGTGGGGTGGTTTATTTGGGTGGGGTCTGGGTTTGAGGATGGGGGCGTGGGTTGGATGGGTGGGCGTAGTTTGGGGAGGGGAGAGAAAAAAAGAAAAAAAGAAAAAAGAAAAAAGAAAAAAAAAAGAAAAAGAAAAAGAAAAGAAAAAGAAAAAGAAAAGAAAAAGAAAAAGAAAAGAAAAGAAAAAGAAAAAGAAAAGAAAAAGAGAAAAGAAAAAGAGAAAAACGAAAAGAAGGAAAAGGAAAAATAAAAAGAAAAAGGGAAAGGGGATGGGAAGGGGAAAATTAGAAAAGGAAAGGGGAAATTGCAAGGAAAGGAAAGCAAAAAAGGAAGAAAAGCGGAAAAAGGAAAAGAAAAGAGAAAGTGAGTGGCAAGGAAAAACGGAAAAAGGAAGAAGGAAAAGGGAAAAGGAAAGGAAAAGGAGCTCCCAGGCCCTGGGCTGTCTCTTGGTGTCCCCACCCGTGTCCCTGTGCTGTCCCCTCAGTGTCCCCTCTGTCCCCAGTCCCGGTGCACTGGGGTCCTGTGCTGTCCCCTGCTGTCCCCTGCTGTCCCCTCAGTGTCCCCTCTCTGTCCCTGTCCCAGTCCCGGTGCACTGGGGTCCTGTGCTGTCCCCTCAGTGTCCCCTCAGTGTCCCCTCAGTGTCCCCCTCTCTGTCCCTGTCCCCAGTCCCGGTGCACTGGGGTCCCTGTGCTGTCCCTCAGTGTCCCCTCAGTGTCCCCTCAGTGTCCCCCTCTGTCCCCAGTCCCGGTGCACTGGGGGTCCCTGTGCTAATCCCCTCAGTGTCCCCCCTCTGTCCCCAGTCCCGGTGCACTGGGGTCCCTGTGCTGTCCCCTGCTGTCCCCTCCGTGTCCCTCAGTGTCCCCTCTCTGTCCCTGTCCCCAGTCCCGGTGCACTGGGGTCCTGTGCTGTCCCCTCAGTGTCCCCTCTGTCCCCAGTCCCGGTGCACTGGGGTCCCTGTGCTATCCCCTCAGTGTCCCCTCTGTCCCCAGTCCCGGTGCACTGGGGTCCCTGTGTTTTATCCCTGTGCTGTCCCCTGCTGTCCCCTCAGTGTCCCCTCTCTGTCCCTGTCCCCAGTCCCGGTGCACTGGGGTCCCTGTGCTGTCCCTGTGCTGTCCCTGTGCTGTCCCTCAGTGTCCCCCCTCTGTCCCCAGCCCTGGTGCACTGGGGTCCCTGTGCTGTCCCCTCAGTGTCCCCTGCTGTCCCCTCAGTGTCCCCTCTCTGTCCCTGTCCCAGTCCCGGTGCACTGGGGTCCCTGTGCTGTCCCTGTGCTGTCTCAGTGCTGTCCTGTGCTGTCCCTGTGCTGTCCCCTCATTGTCCCCTCTCTGTCCCAGCCCTGGTGCACTGGGGTCCCTGGGGCCCCTGGTCGCCGTGCGCGCGGCCCTGGGGTGACATCAGCTGCCGCCGCGCCGTGGGGCAGCAGCGCCGCACGCGGGAGTGCGAGGGGCACAGCGCGGGGGGCGCGGCCTGCGCCACGGCCGGGGGGGCGAGCAGCATCGAGCTGCGGGCGTGCTACAGCGTGCACCACTGCCTGCGTGAGTGCCCTATGGATTATCCTATAGACACCCTATAGAGATCCTATAGACACCCTATAGATACCCCATAGATACCGCATAGATATCCCATAGATACCACATAGATCCTGCAGGTGTGCTACAGCGTGCACCACTGCCTGCGTGAGTGACACCTATGGATTATCCTATAGACACCCTATAGATCCATAGATACCCCATGGATATCCTATAGATACCCCATAGATACCCCATCGAGGCTGCGGGCGTGCTGCAGCGTGCACCACTGCCTGCGTGAGTGACACCTATGGATACCTATAGATACCCTATAGAGACCCCATAGAGATCGTATAGATCCATGGATATCCTATAGATACCCCATAGATACCCCACAGATGCCCCATAGATACCCCATAGATATCCCATCGAGGCTGCGGGCGTGCTACAGCGTCCACCACTGCCTGCGTGAGTGACACCTATAGATACCTATAGATACCCTATAGATCCATAGATACCCCATGGATATCCTATAGATACCCCATAGATACCCCATAGATACCCCATAGATCTGCGAAGGCGTTGCTGCAAGCGTGCACCACTGCCTGCGTGAGTGACACCTATAGATACCTATAGATATCCTATAGATCCATAGATACTCCATAGATACCCCATAGATACCCCATAGATACCCCATAGATACCCTATAGATACCCTATAGATACCCTATAGATACCCCATAGATCTGCGAGCGTGCTACAGCGTGCACCACTGCCTGCGTGAGTGACACCTATAGATACCTATAGATATCCTATAGATCCATAGATACTCCATAGATACCCCATAGATACCCCATAGATACCCCATAGATGCCCTATAGATACCCTATAGATGCCCTATAGATACCCCATAGATCTGCGGGCGTGCTACAGCGTGCACCACTGCCTGCGTGAGTGACACCTATAGATACCTATAGATATCCTATAGATCCACAGATACCCCATGGATATCCTATAGATACCCCATAGATACCTATACATATCCCATCGAGGAGCTGCGGGCGTGCTGCAGCGTGCACCACTGCCTGCGTGAGTGACACCTATAGATTATCCTATGGACACCCTATAGATACATTATAGACACCTATGAATCCATAGATATCCTATAGATCCATAGATACCCCACAGATACCCCATAGATACCCCATAGACACCCTATAGAGATCCTATAGATGCCCTATAGATCCATAGATACCCCACAGATACCCTTAGATCTGCAGGCGTGCTACAGCATGCACCACTGCCTCGCGTGAGTGACACCTATAGCTTATCTTATAGATACCCTATGGACACCCTATAGACACCCTATAGATCCATAGATATCCTATACGTACCCTATAGATACCCCATAGATACCCCATAGATCTGCGGGCGTGCTACAGCGTGCACCACGGCCTGCGTGACACCTATAGCCTATCCTATAGACACCCTATGGATAACCTATAGAGACCCTATAGATACTCAATAGATCTATAGATATCCTATAGATAAAGATCCATAGATACCCTATAGATACACTATAGCTACCCCATAGATCCATGCATACCCTATAGATACTCTATAGATATCATATAACAGTGCTATAGATCCTGGGGAGCCCCAGAGCTGCTCCTAAAGACCCTTAAAGGGACACCACACCCCCATATCCCCCACTCCTATAGCCCCTATAGCCCCATAGCCCCTATAGCCCCTATAGCCCCTATAGCCCCTACAGCCCCTATAGCCCCTATAGCCCCTATAGCCCCCATAGCCCCTATAGCCCCTATAGCCCCTATAGCCCTATATCCTATGGCCCCATAGCCCTATAGCCTCTATAGCCTCTATAGCCTCTATAGCCCCTATAGCCCCTATAGCCCCTATATCCCCTATAGCCCCATAGCCCCTATAGCCCCTATAGCCTCTATAGCCCTATAGCCCCTATAGCCCCCATAGCCTCTATAGCCCCCATAGCCCCCATAGCCCTATAGCCCCTATAGCCTCTATAGCCCCTATAGCCCCTATAGCCCCCATAGCCTCTATAGCCCCCATAGCCCCCATAGCCCCTATAGCCCCTATAGCCTCTATAGCCCCTATAGCCTCTATAGCCCCTATAGCCCCATAGCCCCCATAGCCCCTATAGCCCCTAGCCTCTATAGCCCCTATAGCCCCTATAGCCCCCATAGCCTCTATAGCCCCCATAGCCCCCATAGCCCCTAGCCTATAGCCCCATAGCCCTAGCCCTATAGCCTCTATAGCCCCTATAGCCCCCATAGCCCCTATAGTCCCCATAGCCCCCATAGCCCCCATAGCCCCCATAGCCCTATAGCCCCTATAGCCTCTATAGCCCCCATAGCCTCTATAGTCCCCTATAGCCCCATAGCCTCTATAGCCCCATAGCCCTATAGCCCCTATAGCCCCTATAGCCCCCATAGCCCCCATAGCCCCCATAGCCCTCATAGCCTCTATAGCCCCTATAGCCCCCATAGCCCCCATAGCCTCTATAGCCCCTATAGCCCCCATAGCCCCTATAGCCCCTATAGCCCCCATAGCCCCATAGCCTCTATAGCCCCTATAGCCCCCATAGCCTCTATAGCCCCTATAGCCCCTATAGCCCTCTAGCCCCCATAGCCCCCATAGCCCCCATAGCCCCTATAGCCCCTATAGCCCCCATAGCCCCTATAGCCCCTATAGCCCCTATAGCCCCTATAGCCCCTATAGCCCCTATAGCCCCTAAGTAGCCCCTATAGCCCCTATAGCCCCCTATAGCCCCTATAGCCCCTATAGCCCCCTATAGCCCCTATAGCCCCTATAGCCCCTATAGCCCCCATAGCCTCTATAGCCCCCATAGCCCCTATAGCCCCCATAGCCCCTATAGCCTCCATAGCCCCCATAGCCCCCATAGCCCCTATAGCCCCCATAGCCCCTATAGCCCCTATAGCCCCTATAGCCCCCATAGCCCCTATAGCCCCTATAGCCCCTATAGCCCCTATAGCCCCTATAGCCCCTATAGCCCCCTATAGCCCCTATAGCCCCCATAGCCCCCATAGCCCCTATAGCCCCATAGCCCCTATAGCCCCCATAGCCCCATAGCCCCTATAGCCCTATAGCCCCTATAGCCCCTATAGCCCCTATAGCCCCCTATAGCCCCTATAGCCCCTATAGCCTGCTCCCCATAGCCCCATAGCTAGCCTCTATAGCCCCTATAGCCCCCATAGCCCCATAGCCCCTATAGCCCCCATAGCCCCCATAGCCCCTATAGCCCCTATAGCCCCTATAGCCCCTATAGCCCCCATAGCCCCTATAGCCCCTATAGCCCCTATAGCCCCCATAGCCCCTATAGCCCTCCTATAGCCCCTATAGCCCCTATAGCCCCCATAGCCCCCATAGCCCCCATAGCCCCCATAGCCCCTATAGCCCCCATAGCCCCCATAGCCCCTATAGCCCCTATAGCCTCTATAGCCCCTATAGCCCCTATAGCCCCATAGCCCCTCATAGCCCCTATAGCCCCTATAGCCCCTATAGCCCCCATAGCCCCTATAGCCCCCTATAGCCCCTATAGCCCCTATAGCCCCTATAGCCCCTATAGCCCCCATAGCCCCCATAGCCCCCATAGCCCCTATAGCCCCTATAGCCCCTATAGCCCCTATAGCCCCCATAGCCCTATAGCCCCTATAGCCCCTATAGCCCCTATAGCCCCCATAGCCCCTATAGCCCCTATAGCCCCCATAGCCCCTATAGCCCCTATAGCCCCCATAGCCCCTATAGCCCCCATAGCCCCTATAGCCCTATAGCCCCTATAGCCCCTATAGTCCCTATAGCCCCCATAGCCCCTATAGCCCCCATAGCCCCTATAGCCCCATAGCCCCTATAGCCCCTATAGCCCCCATAGCCCCTATAGCCCCCATAGCCCCTATAGCCCTATAGCCCCTATAGCCCCTATAGCCCCCATAGCCCCCATAGCCCCTATAGCCCCTATAGCCCCCATAGCCCCCCATAGCCCCTATAGCCCTATCCATAGCCCCTATAGCCCCTATAGCCCCCATAGCCCCTATAGCCCCCTATAGCCCCTATAGCCCTATAGCCCCTATAGCCCCCATAGCCCCCATAGCCCCATAGCTATAGCCCCTATAGCCCCCATAGCCCCTATAGCCTATAGCCCCATAGCCCCATAGCTATACCCCTATACCCCCACCTAGCCTCTATAGCCTCCTATAGCCCCCATAGCCCCTATAGCCTCTATAGCCCCTATAGCCTCTATAGCCCCTATAGCCCCTATAGCCCCCATAGCCCCATAGCCCCATAGCCCCTATAGCCTCTATAGCCCTATAGCCTCTATAGCCCCCATAGCCCCTATAGCCCCCCATAGCCCCCATAGCCCCCCATAGCCCCTATAGCCCCTATAGCCCCCATAGCCCCCATAGCCCCTATAACCCCTATACCCCATGGCCCCTATGGCCCCCATAGCCCCTATAGCCCTATAGCCCCTATAGCCGTATTTGGGTGTCTCCCCTCCCAGTGCCCGGGAACTGGTCGGACTGGAGCCCCTGGGGGCTCTGCACGCCCCCTGCGGGAGCAGCCCAGCCGCAGCCGCAGCCGCGAGTGCCGCCCGAGCTGCCCGACTACGCGTGAGCCATACGGGGATATGGGGGGATATAGAGGATCTATAGGGGGGGATCTATAGGGGAGATCTATAGGGGATCTCTGGGGGATAGAGGGGATCTATAGAGGATCTATAGGGATCTATGGGGATCTATTGGGGATCTGTGGGATGTAGGGGGATCTATAGGGATCTATGGGGGATCTATGGGGGATCTAGGAGGGGTCTAGGGAGATCTATAGGGGATCTATGGGGATCTAGGGGGATCTATAGGGGATCTACAGGGGATCTAGGGGGAATCTCTAGGGATCTATAGGGGATCTCTAGGGATCTCTAGGGGATCTCAGGGATCTGTGGGGCATATAGGGGATAGAGGGGATGTATAGGGGATCTATGGGAGATATGGGGGATCTATAGAGGATCTATGGGATCTATGGGGGATATAAGAGGATCTATGGGGGATCTAGGAGGGGTCTAGGGAGATCTATAGGGGATCTATGGGGGATCAAGGGGATCTAAAGCGGATCTATAGCGGATCTATAGGGGATCTATAGGGGATCTATGGGGGTTATGGTGGATATAGGAGGGTTAGAGGGGATCTATAGGGGATCTATGGGGATCTATGTGGGATCTATGTGGGATCTATAGGGGAACTCTAGGGGATATTTGGGGGATCTATAGGGGATCTATAGGGATCTATAGGGGATCTATGGGGGATCTATAGGGGATCGATAGCAGATAGATAGGGGATCGATAGGGGATCTGTAGGGGATCTATAGAGGATCTATGGGGATCTATAGGGAACTGGAGGTGATCTATGGGGGGGTCTATAGAGGATCTATAGGGGATCGATAGGGGATCTATAGGGGATCTATAGCAGATCGATGAGGGGATCTATAGGGGATCTATGTGGGATCTATAGGGGATCGATAGGGGATCGATAGGGGATCTATACGGGATCGATCGCTGGATCGACAGGGGATCTATAGGGGATCTGTAGAGGATCTGTTGGAGTGGGGGTGGCTGTAGCCCCGTGCTGCCCGACCACACGTGAGGGATGGGGGATCTGTAGGGGGACCCTGTGGGGGTCCTATAGGGATATAGGGGTCCTATAGGGATTCGAGAGGGGTCCTATGGGGGAATGGGGGTCCTATAGGGGTGGGGGTCCCAGAGGGCTGTGGGGCTGGGAGGAATATGGGGATCCTATAGGGATATGGGGGTTCTATAGGGCCGTGGGGCTATGGGGGCAATACACCCATTTAGGTGATTCTATAGGATCTGTGGGGTCCCTATGGGGTCTAGGGGGGTCTCTGTGGGGCTGAGGTGGTTCTGTAGGATTTGGGGGGTTCTGTAGGATTTAGGGGGTCTCTATGGGGTCTCTAGGGTCTCTATGGTATCTATGGGGTCCCTATAGGATCAGTGGAGTCCCTATGGGGTCTCTGGGGTCCTTATGGGGTCCCGATGGGGTCTCGGGGGTCTCTGTGGGGCTGAGGTGGTTCTATGGGATCTCTGAGGTCCCTGTGGGGTCTCTATAGGGTCCCGATGGGGTTCCTATGGGATTTCTGGGGTCTCTGTGGGATCTATGGGGTCAATATGGGGTCTATGGGTTCTGTGAGGTCCCGATGGGGCTGAGGTGGTTCTATGGGATCTCTAAGGTCCCTGTGGGGTCTGTGGGGTCTCTATGGGGTCCCGATGGGGTCTCGGGGGTCTCCATGAAGCTGAGGCGGTTCTATAAGATTTGGGGGTCTCTGGGGTCTCTGTGGGATCTGTGGGGTCCCTATGGGATCTGTGGGGTCTCTGTGGGATCTATGGGGTCTCTGTGGGATCTGTGGGGTCCCTATGGGATCTATGGGGTCCCGATGGGGTCTGTGGGGTCCCGATGGGGTCTGTGGGGTCTGTGGGGTGTCTCGGGGGTCCCCGTGGGCTGAGCCGCCCCTCCCCCGCAGCCTCACGGTTCCCAACATCGGCTCCCCCGGGAGCTCCAACGTTTCCTTCTGGGGGCGGCGCGGCCGCGCTGCGCGCCCCTGATGGGGGAGCGGCTGCGGCTGGAGGAGACGAGAGCGTGCCGGAACGTGCGGCCCTGCCCCCCCCCGGAGGGTGAGGGGACCGGGGGAGGGCGGGGATCCCCGGGGAGGAAGGGAATCCCTGGGGGGAGGGGCGAGGGATCCCCGGGGGAGGGGCAGGAATCCCCGGGGAGGGAGGGGCGGGGGAATCCCTGGGGGGAGGGGCAGGGAATCACCCGAGAATCCCCGGGGGGAGGGGCAGGGGATCCCCAGGGGGGGAGGGGCAGGGAATTCCCCTGGGGGGAAGGGAATTCCCCGGGGGGGGGGGGCAGGGAATCCCCGGGGGGAGGGGCAGGGAATCCCCCGAGAATCCCCCGGGGGGGGGAGGGGCAGGGAATCCCCGGGGGGGGGGAGGGGCAGGGAATCCCCGGGCGGGGGAGGGGCAGGGAATTCCCCGGATGGGGAGGGCAGAATGGGGGGAGGGAGAAATTCCCGGGTGGGGGATGGGGATCCCCCAGGGAGGGGAGGGGCAGGGAATCCCTGGGTGGGGAAGGGCAGAATGGGGGGGAAGAGGGAGGAAATTCCCGGGTGGGGGATGGGGGCAAGGAATCCTCCCGGGATGGGGGAGGGGCAGAGAGGAAGTCCCGGGGGAGGGGCGGTGCTGATCACGGGGAGGGGCAGGATGGGTCCTTGGTGGGGAGGGGTAAGGTAATCCCCATGTGGGGGAGGGGCAGTGGGAAATCCCGGGTGGGGGAGGGGCAGGGGTCCCTCCTGACCTCCCCTCCCCCCAGAGCAATGAGACCCTCGTGGGACCCCCGGACCCCAAACCCGCCCGGGCTCACCCCAAAACCCCCGGCCCCTCCCCCAATAAAATCCCAGCATCGCAACGGCTCCGAGGCGTGTGGGGAGGGGCAGGCACGGGGGAGGGGAAGGGAGACCCCGGGGGGGGAGGGCAGGGCCGCCCCAAGATTTCCGCACCCTCCTCTGGCGATGACGTCACCGACCCCACCCCTCCAGCCCCGCCTCTTTCTGCAGAGCCAGGGGTGGGGCTGGCGATGACGTCATAGAGGGGCCACGCCCACCTGTCCGCGCGCGGGGCGGGGCCGGAAGTGGCGCGGTGGGGGCGGGGCGGGGCGGGGCCGCCCGGGAGGATTTTGGGGCTCCAACCGCAGGTGCCTGAGGACCCCCGCCCCCACCCCAGGACCCCCGGCAGCGGCTGCGGCCCCATAGAGACCCTCCCCCATCCCCCATCCCCCATAGCGACCCCCAGATCCTATAGAAACCCATCCCCATCCCCTATAGACCCCCATCCCCTATAGAAACCCCTCCCCATCCCCTATAGATCCATCCCATCCCTATAGACACCCCCAGATCCTATAGATAGATCCTGCCCCTATCGATCCATCCCTATCGATCCATCCCCTATAGATCCATCCTTATAGACCCCACATCCCCTATAGACCCTGCCCTATAGATCCTGCCCTATAGATCCATCCCCTATAGATCCATCCCATATAAACCCCCCAGGCCCTATAGATCCATCCCTATAGATCCTGCCCCTATAGATCCATCCCCTATCGATCCTGCCCCTATAGATCCATCCCCTATAGACCCTTCCCTATAGCTCCATCCCCTATAGATCCTTTCCCCCATCCTCTATAGACCCTCCCCATAACCCCCGATCCCCTATAGCTCCACCCCTACAGCCCACATCCCTATAGGGCAGCGTTTCCCTATAGAGCAGCATTTCCCCTATAGCCCCTCCTATAGCCCTCCCTATAGCCCAGCCCCACAGCTCTATAGGGGTCCCCTATAGCCCTGCCCCCCCAGCCCCTACCCCCCCAGGATCCATAGGGAATCTATAGGGAATCTATAGGGAATCTATAGGAAATCCATAGGGGATCTATAGGTGAATCCATAGGGGCTCCAGAGGTGCATCCATAGGGAATCCTTAGGGGATCCATAGGTGCGCTCCCCTATAGAATCGGGGATCCATAGAGGATGTGTAGGTGGATCTATAGGGATCTACAGGTGATCTATAGGGGACTGATAAGGGATCCATAGGGGATCCACAGGTGAATCCATAGGGGATCCACGGGGTTCTATAGGGTTCTATAGGTGATTCTATAGGGTTCTATAGGTAGATCTATCTATAGGTAGATCTATAGGGAATCCATAGGGGATCCACAGGGTTCTATAGGGTTCTATAGGCGATCCATAGGCGATCCCATAGGGTTCTATAGGGGGTCCATAGGGTTCCATAGGGTTCTATAGGCGATCCCATAGGGTTCTATAGGGATCCATAGGTGATCCCATAGGCTTCCATAGGGATCCATAGGTTCTATAGGGAATCCATAGGGATCCATAGGCGATCCCATAAGGTTCTATAGGGGATCCCATAGGGTTCCACAGGTGATCCCATAGGGTTCTATAGGGGATCCATAGGTGATCCCATAGGGTTCTATAGGGGATCTATAGGGGATCCATAGGGTTCCATAGGGTTCCATAGGGTTCCACAGGTGATCCCATAGGGTTCCATAGGGATCTATAGGGTTCCATAGGGTTCCATAGGGATCCATAGGGTTCTATAGGGGATCCCATAGGGTTCTATAGGGGATCCATAGGGTTCTATAGGGGATCCCATAGGGTTCCATAGGGTTCCATAGGGATCCATAGGGTTCCATAGGGTTCCATAGGTAGATCCATAGGGTTCCGCCGGCGGGTCCCGGGGATGGAGTTCCTGCGGCGCCGCCTCTCGGACGGGAATTTCCTGGCGGGGGGATGGGCGGGGACCCCCGGCGGGGAGAGGCAGGGAGACCCCCGGACCCCCCAGCGCCGCTGCTGCTCGTGATCGCCCCCCAGCGCCGACTGGTACGTACGGACCCCCCCAAAATCCCAATGGGGGCCCCAAAATTATCCCCACCCTGGGACCCCCCCCCAAATCCCAATGGGGGGCCCCCAAAATTATCCCCACCCTGGGACCCCCCAAATCCCAATGGGGGCCCCCAAAATATCCTCACCCAGAGACCCCCCAAAATTATCCTCACCCTGGGACCCCCCAAAATTATCCCCACCCTGGGACCCCCAAATCCCCACCCTGAGACCCCCCAGAATTTCAATTGTGGGACCCCCCAAAATTCCCCCGCCATGGGACCCCTCCCCAAATTCCAGTGATAGAGACCCCCTAAATTTCCACCTGGGACCCCCCAAAATCCTCCTAATCTAACCCCCCAAATTTCTCCCACCCTGGGACCCCCAAATCCCCCTATGAGACCCCCCAGATCCCCCTCCCCAAAATTCCCACTGGAATTTGAGACCCCCAAATTCTGCCCGGGACCCCCAAACTGGGACCCCCAACCCCCCAAATCCTTGAGACCCCCCAGCTCCTGGGGAGGGGGCGGTTTTGGGGGCGGGGTCTCATTTGGGGCGCCCGATTTTAGGGACACCTGTGGAGTTTATTGGGATGGAATTTTGGGGGGTCTCCTAATTTTGGGGTTCCCCCCCAGGGTGAAACCGTTCAAGGGCAAATCCGTTGCAGGGGACGTGGAGCTGCGAGTGGAGCAGGTGAGTTTTGGGGACCCCCTTCAATTTTGGGGTTCACCCTAAAAATTCGGGGCCTCCCCTCTCTGATTTTGCGACCCCCCAAAAAAAAAAATTTGGGGTCTCTCAATATTTTGGGGTCACCCCGTGCTCCGGTTTTGGGGCCACCCCTGAAATTTTGGGGTCTCTCGAAGTTTTGGGGTCCCCCCAGATTTTGAGGTTCACGGGTTTGGGGTTCGGGTTGGTTTGGGGGGGAGGATTTCTGTGGATTTTGGGGTTTGTCCTAAATTTCGGGGTGCTCTGAACCCCCAGTTTTGGGATTCAAGTCCCCGAAACTTTTAGGGAGAATTTGGGGGGTCCCTTGGGGCAAATTTTGGGGTCTCCTGAAAGAAATTTTGGGGTTCCCTGCACCTCCTGTTCCTCCCCCGTTTTGGGGTTCAAGTTTAGGGGGCGGGGGGGGGGCGGATTTTGGGGTTCCCTGAGTGAAATTTTGGGGTCCTTTGGGGGAAATTTTGGGGTCTGTGAGAAATTTTGGGGTGCCCTGAAATCCTTTATTATCTCACTTTGAAGATTTTTGGGGTCCCCTGACGATTCTGGGACCTGAATCCCTAAACCCCTCCCCCACCTCAATCCAATTTGGGGGTTCAGGACCGATTTTTGGGGTTCCAAAATTTTTTTTTGGGGGGTCCCTGTTCAAAAAGCAAGAAACTCGCCCCCAATTTAAATTTTCCCTCTAAATCTCATTTTTTAACGGGACTCGGGGCTCCGGGGGCGGGGGTGAGGGATGGCAGGGCGGTTTTTGGGGGGCTCGGGGCGGTTTTTGGGGGGGCCCGGGCGGTTTTGGGGTGCCCCTCCCTGGATTTTGGGGTCCCCAGGCGCAGTTCTCGGAGCTCTCCTTGGCCGCCTCCACCCACGGCGCCCTGAGCGTCTGCATCGAGCCGCTGCGGGGGGCGCCAGGTACGGCAGGGGGGCTTTGGGGGGTTTGGGGGTCCCCTGCTCCATTTGGGGCTGAATTTGGGGGTCCCCTGCTCAATTTGGGGCGGAATTTGGGGTCCCCTGCTCCATTTGGGGTCCCCCTCCTCGTTTTGGGGGCTGAATTTGGGGCGTCCCCTGCTCCGTTTGGGGGTCCCCTGCTCCATTTGGGGCTGAATTTGGGGTCCCCCTGCTCAATTTAGGGTCCCCCTGCTCCATTTGGGGGTCCTGGGTGTGCTCCCCTCCTTCCTGGGGCTGAATTTGGGGTCTCCTGCTCAATTGGGGGGCGAATTTGGGGGTCTCCTGCTCCATCTGGGGTCCCCTGCTCAATTTGGGGCGGAATTTGGGGTCTCCTGCTCCGTTTGGGGGTCCCCTGCTCAATTTGGGGCTGAATTTGGGGGTCCCCTGCTCCGTTTGGGGGTCCCCTGCTCAATTTGGGGGCGGAATTTGGGGGTCCCCTGCTCCGTTTGGGGGTCCCCTGCTCAATTTGGGGCGAATTTGGGGGTCCCCTGCTCCGTTTGGGGGTCCCCTGCTCAATTTGGGGCGGAATTTGGGGGTCCCCTGCTCCGTTTGGGGGTCCCCTGCTCAATTTGGGGCGGAATTTGGGGGTCCCCTGCTCCGTTTGGGGGTCCCCTGCTCAATTTGGGGCGGAATTTGGGGGTCCCCTGCTCCGTTTGGGGTCCCCTGCTCAATTTGGGGCGGAATTTGGGGTCCCCTGCTCCGTTTGGGGGTCCCCTGCTCAATTTGGGGCGGAATTTGGGGGTCCCCCTGCTCCGTTTGGGGGTCCCCTGCTCAATTTGGGGCGGAATTTGGGGGTCCCCTGCTCCGTTTGGGGGTCCCCTGCTCAATTTGGGGCGGAATTTGGGGGTCCCCTGCTCCGTTTTTAGGGTCCCCTGCTCAATTTGGGGCGGAATTTGGGGGTCCCCTGCTCCGTTTGGGGGTCCCCCTCCTTGTTTTGGGGCTGAATTTGGGGTTCCTTTCTCATTTTGGGGCTGAATTTGGGGTCCCCCTGCTCCATGTGGGGGTCCTGGGTGTGTTCCCCTCCTCCCTGGGGCTGAATTTGGGGTCTCCCCTATTTTGGGGGGTGCTGGGTCTTCTGCTCTCCTTTTTCTGGGGCTGAATTTGGGTTCCCCCTGCTCAATTTTGGGGCTGAATTTGGCCTCCCCTCCCCTTCTGAGGGTGAATTTGGGGTCCCCCTGCTCAATTTGGGGGTCCTGGGTGTGCTCCCCTTAATTTTGGGGCTGAATTTGGGGTTCCCTTTTCATTTCTGGGGCTGAATTTCGGGTCCCCCTCCGAATTTTGGGGCTGAATTTGGGATCCCCCTCCTTATTTTGGGTTGCTGGGTCTTCTCCTCTCAATTTTGGGGCTGAATTTGGGGGTCCCCTGCTCAATTTGGGGTCTAAAATTGGGGTGCTGGGTGTCCCCTGTTCATTTCTGGGTCTGAATTTGGGTACCTGCTCTTCATTTTGGGGCTGAATTTGGGGTTCCCCCTCGATTTCAGATCCAAATTTGGGGTCCCCCTCCTTCCTGGGGCTGAATTTCGGGTCCCCCTCCGAATTTTGGGGCTGAATTTGGGGTCCCCTCCTCATTTTGGGGTCTAAAATTGGGGTGCTGGGTGTCCCCTCTTCATTTCTGGGGCTGAATTTGGGATCCCCCTCCTCATTTTTTTCCCCAATTTTCCCTTCTTTCCCAATTCCCCCTCTCCTCATCGAATATTTCCTTTTATCCGCCCAATTTTCCCCATTTTTTCACTTCCTTTCACCATTTTCCCTTTTCCCAATTTCCCGTTTTTCCCCAAATTTTCTCTTTTCCCCCAATTTTCCCTTCTTTCCCAATTCCCCCTTTCCTCCCCAAATTTTTATTTCCCCCCCAAATATTTTCCCTTTTTTCCCACCACTTCCCCCTTTCCCCAATTCCCCTCAGATTTTAGGTTTAAAAACCTCATTTTTATCCTAAATTTAATTTGTTTTTTTAATTTTCGGGTTGATTTTGAGGTTTGGGGTGGGTTTTTTTTGGGGAGGGGGTTTGGGGGTCCCCTGACGCCCCTCCCCCCAGGAGGGTGCGCCCCGATTTCGTGCTGGTGCGGGAGGCGCCCGAGGGGGCGAGGGGCGCCCCCGGCGGCTGCTGGTGGGATTGCACCTGGGGGGTCCCGAGCTGCGACCCCCTGCCCGCGCTGTACGGCCTCGCCCATCCCCCTGCCTGGTGCGTGCCGGACGGGGCGCTGGGGGAACTGGGAGGGACTGGGAGGGACTGGGAGGGGAGTGGGGGACACTGGAAACACTGGGAGGGACTGAGGGGGAGTGGGAGGGACTGGGGAGAGATTTGGGGGACTGGGGAGACTGGGAGGGAGTGGGAGGAGAGTGGGAGGGACTGGGAAGGACTGGGAGGGACTGGGAGGGGAATAGGGGCACTGGGAACACTGGGAGGGACTGGGAGGGAGTGGGAGGGACTGGGGGGCGGATTTGGGGGGGACTGGGGGGGACTGGGAGGGAAATGAGAGGGAGTGGGGGCACTGGGAGGGACTGGGAAGGATTGGGGGGGACTGGGAGGGGAGTGGGAGGGACTGGGGGCATTGAATGGGACTGGGGGAAACTGGGAGGGAATGGGATGGAATGGGGGGAACTGGGAGGGACTGGGAGGAACTGGGAGGGGAATGGGAGGGACTGGGAGGGGAATGGTGGCCACTGGAAGGGACTGGGTGGGACTGGGATGGATTGGGAGGGAATGGGAGGGACTGGGAGGAACTGGGAAGGACTAGGAGGGGATTGGGGGGCACTGGGAGGGGATTGAGAAGGAACTGGGAGGGACTGGGATGGATTGGGAGGGGAACGGGGGGCACTGGGAGGGACTGAAAGGAACTGGGGGAAACTGGGAGGGGAACAGAGAGGAGTGGTGAGCACTGGGAGAAACTGGGAGAGGATCTGGGGACACTGGGAGGGATCTGGGGTCACTGGGAGGCACTGGGGGTGGTACTGGGGAGCACTGGGAGGGACTGGGAGGGACTGGAAGTGGATTTGGGGACACTGGGAAGGGATCTGGGGTCACTGGGAGGCACTGGGATGGACTGGGAGGGACTGGGAGAGGATCTGGGGAGCACTGGGAGGCACTGGGGGGGAACTGGGAGGGGATTTGGAGGAACTGGGATGGGGTGGGATGGACTGGGAGAGGATCTGGGGTCACTGGGATGGACTGGGGGGGTACTGGGGAGCACTGGGAGCACTGGGCAGGGCGGCTGCCTGGCCGCTGACATTCCCAGTGCTCCCAGTTTGCCCCAGTTGGCTCGGCTGCAGCGGGAACTGGGCCATGAGGCTTTTCCACTGGTGCCACAGCACTTCTGCAACCGGCCCGGGGACTGGTGAGCACTGGGGGGCACTGGGAGGGACTGGGGGCACTGGGGGGGACTGGGAGGGACTGGGGGGACTGGGAGGGACTGGGGGGACTGGTGAGCACTGGGAGGGGCTGGGATGTATTTTGGGACAAGTGGGAGGTGTCACTGGTGTCACTGGTGTCACTGGTGTCACTGGTGCCACTGGTGTCACTGGTGTGTCACTGGTGTCACTGGTGTCACTGGTGTCACTGGTCTCTCACTGATGTCACTGGTGTCACTGTCACTGGTGTCACTGGTCTCTAACTGGTGTCACTGGTGTGTCACTGGTGTCACTGGTCTCTCACTGGTGTCACTGGTGTCACTGGTGTCACTGGTCTCTCACTGGTGTCACTGGTGTCACTGTCACTGGTGTCACTGGTCTCTCACTGGTGTCACTGGTGTGTCACTGGTGTGTCACTGGTGTGTCACTGGTGTCACTGGTCTCTAACTGGTGTCACTGGTCTGTCCCCAGCTGACCACGCCCACCTTCCCCATGTCGGTGGCGCTCAGCCCGCCCCGCCCGGGCGTGGGACAGGTGAGACCCGCCCTGCCCAGCCCCGCCCCCCGGGAGCGAGGGGGGAGGGAGCCAGGGGTGGCGTGGCCATTCGGCCCTGACCCCCTGTGGGTGTGGCTGTGTGGTGTGGCTGTGTGTGGGTGTGGCTGTGTGGGTGTGGCTATGTGGGTGTGTCTGTGTGGGTGTGGCTGTGTGTGGGTGTGGCCGTGTGTGGGTGTGGCTGTGTGTGGGTGTGGCTGTGTGGGTGTGGCTGTGTGTGGGTGTGTCTGTGTGGGTGTGGCCGTGTGTGGGTGTGGCTGTGTGTGGGTGTGGCTGTGTGTGGGTGTGGCTGTGTGGGTGTGTCTGTGTGGGTGTGTCTGTGTGGGTGTGGCTGTGTGGGTGTGGCTGTGTGTGGGTGTGGCTGTGTGTGGGTGTGGCTGTGTGTGGGTGTGTCTGTGTGGGTGTGGCTGTGTGTGGGTGTGTCTGTGTGGGTGTGGCTGTGTGTGGGTGTGGCTGTGTGTGGGTGTGGCTGTGTGTGGGTGTGGCCGTGTGTGGGTGTGGCTGTGTGTGGGTGTGGCTGTGTGGGTGTGGCTGTGTGTGGGTGTGTCTGTGTGGGTGTGGCCGTGTGTGGGTGTGGCTGTGTGTGGGTGTGGCTGTGTGTGGGTGTGGCTGTGTGGGTGTGTCTGTGTGGGTGTGGCCGTGTGTGGGTGTGGCTGTGTGTGGGTGTGGCTGTGTGGGTGTGTCTGTGTGGGTGTGGCTGTGTGTGGGTGTGGCTGTGTGGGTGTGGCTGTGTGGGTGTGTCTGTGTGGGTGTGGCCGTGTGTGGGTGTGGCTGTGTGTGGGTGTGGCTGTGTGTGGGTGTGGCCGTGTGTGGGTGTGGCTGTGTGTGGGTGTGGCCGTGTGTGGGTGTGGCTGTGTGTGGGTGTGGCTGTGTGGGTGTGTCTGTGTGTGGGTGTGTCTGTGTGGGTGTGTCTGTGTGGGTGTGTCTGTGTGGGTGTGGCTGTGTGTGGGTGTGTCTGTGTGGGTGTGGCTGTGTGTGGGTGTGGCTGTGTGGGTGTGGCCGTGTGTGGGTGTGGCTGTGTGTGGGTGTGGCTGTGTGGGTGTGGCTGTGTGTGGGTGTGTCTGTGTGGGTGTGGCCGTGTGTGGGTGTGGCTGTGTGTGGGTGTGGCTGTGTGTGGGTGTGGCTGTGTGGGTGTGGCTGTGTGGTGTGTCTGTGTGGGTGTGGCTGTGTGTGGGTGTGGCTGTGTGTGGGTGTGGCTGTGTGGGTGTGTCTGTGTGGGTGTGGCCGTGTGTGGGTGTGGCTGTGTGTAGGTGTGGCTGTGTGGGTGTGTCTGTGTGGGTGTGGCCGTGTGTGGGTGTGGCTGTGTGTGGGTGTGGCTGTGTGTGGGTGTGGCCGTGTGTAGGTGTGGCTGTGTGGGTGTGGCCGTGTGTGGGTGTGGCTGTGTGGGTGTGGCTGTGTGTGGGTGTGGCTGTGTAGGCGTGGCCAATGGGCTCTGTCGCTGTCCCTGTCCCTGTCTGACTGTCGCTGTCCCTGTCTGTCTGTCCCTGACTGTCCCTGTCTGTCTGTCCCTGTCTCTGTCTGTCTGTCCGTGTCTGTCTGTCCCTGTCTCTGTCTGTCTGTCTGTGTCTGTCTGTCCCTGACTGTCTGTCCCTGACTGTCGCTGTCTGTCTGTCCCTGTCTGTCTGTCCGTGTCTGTCTGTCCCTGTCCCTGTCCCTGTCTGTCTGTCCGTGTCTGTCTGTCCCTGTCTGTCTGTCCGTGTCTGTCTGTCCCTGTCTGTCTGTCCCTGTCCCTGTCCCTGTCTGTCTGTCCCTGTCTGTCTGTCCCTGTCTGTCTGTCCGTGTCTGTCTGTCCCTGACTGTCCCTGTCTGTCTGTCCCTGTCTGTCCCTGTCCCTGTCCCTGTCTGCCTGTCCCTGTCTGTCTGTCCCTGTCTGTCTGTCCCTGTCCCTGTCCCTGTCTGTCTGTCCCTGTCTGTCTGTCCCTGTCTGTCCCTGTCCGTGTCTGTCTGTCCCTGTCTGTCTGTCCCTGTCTGTCTGTCCGTGTCTGTCTGTCCCTGTCTGTCTGTCCCTGACTGTCCCTGTCGCTGTCGCTGTCCCTGTGTCCCTGTCCCTGTCCCTGTCTGTCTGTCCGTGTCTGTCTGTCCCTGACTGTCTGTCCCTGTCCCTGTCTGTCTGTCCCTGTCTGTCTGTCCCTGTCTGTCTGTCCCTGTCTGTCCCTGACTGTCCCTGTCTGTCCCTGTCTGTCTGTCCCTGTCGCTGTGTCCCTGTCTGTCTGTCCCTGTCTGTCTGTCCCTGTCTGTCTGTCCCTGTCTGTCTGTCTGTCCCTGACTGTCCCTGTCTGTCTGTCCCTGTCTGTCTGTCCCTGTCCCTGTCTGTCTGTCCCTGTCTGTCTGTCTGTCCCTGACTGTCCCTGTCTGTCTGTCCCTGTCTGTCTGTCCCTGTCCCTGTCTGTCTGTCCCTGTCTGTCTGTCCCTGTCTGTCCCTGTCTGTCTGTCCCTGTCTGTCTGTCTCCGTGTCTGTCTGTCCCTGTCTGTCTGTCCCTGTCTGTCTGTCCCTGTCGCTGTCGCTGTCGCTGTGTCCCTGTCTGTCTGTCCCTGTCTGTCTGTCCCTGTCTGTCCCTGTCCCTGTCTGTCTGTCCCTGTCTGTCTGTCCCTGTCTGTCCCTGTCCCTGTCCCTGTCTGTCCCTGTCTGTCTGTCCCTGACTGTCGCTGTCGCTGTCCCAGGTGCGCGTGGGCTCCCGCAGCTGCTGGGGCCGTGGCCGCCGCCATGGGCGGGGCCCGGGCGGGGGCGCTGGTGCAGGGCGGACCCGCGAGACGCGAGCGGGTGAGAGTGCAGCGCATCGGGGACCAGTACCGAGCCCTGCGGTGAGACTGGGGCCCTGGGGGCACTGGGGGGAGGTTGGGATGGACTGGGAGGGACTGGGAGGGGATTGGGAGGGACTGGGAGGGATTGGGAGGGACTGGGGGGCACTGGGATGGACTGGGAGGCACTGGGAGGGGATTGGGAGGGACTGGGAGGGACTGGGAGGGATTGGGAGGGACTGGGAGGGACTGGAAGGGATTGGGAGGGACTGGGAGGGACTGGGAGGGATTGGGAGGGACTGGGAGGGACTGGAAGGGGATTGGGAGGGACTGGGAGGGGATTGGGAGGGATTGGGAGGGACTGGGAAGGGATTGAGAGGGATTGGGAGGGACTGGGGGGCACTGGGATGGACTGGGAGGGACTGAGCAGGGACTGGGAGGGATTGAGAGGGGATTGGGAGGAACTGGGAGGGACTGGGAGAGACTGGGAGCGGATTAGGAGGGATCGGGAGAAACTGGGAGGGATTGGGAGGAGTTTGGGATGGACTGGGAGTGATTGGGAGGGGATTGGGAGGAACTGGGAGGGACCGGGAGGCACTGGGAGGGACTGGGGAGCGATTGGCATGGACTGGGAGAGACTGGGCAAGACTGGGAATGGGTTCTGAGGGAACTGGGACGGGACTGGGATGGAACTGGGAGGGACTGGGAGGACACTGGGAGGGGATGGGGGGATGGGGGGTGGGGCCGTGTGGGGTGTGAGGATCTCTGGGCTCCCCTGACCCCCGCTCCCCTCCCCCACCCCTCAGGTGGTCCGTGGGGGCGGGGACAGCGCGGGGGAGGGGCCGTAGGTGGAGCCGGTGGCGCTGAGCCCCAGGTGAGAGGGGGGGCGGGGGCCGGGGGGAGGGGCCGGGGGCTGTGAGAGAAGGGGCGGGGCTTTGCTTGAAGGGGCGGGGTATTTGGGAAAGGGTGTGGCTATGAGTGATGACGTTTGTAAGTGGGCGTGGCCATAGGAAGGGGTGTGGCCATGAGGGCCACATGCGGCTGGGGGAGGGGCTGTAGTGGGCGTGGCCATATAAAGGGGCGTGGCTTTGGTCAGGGTGGGGCTGCTGTGGGCAGGGCTCTGGTCTGGGGGCGTGGTCATGGTGAGTGGGTGTGGCCACGGAGGTGGGTGTGGCCATAGATATGGGCGTGACCACTGAGGTGGGCGTGACCACTGAGGTGGGTGTGACCACTGAGGTGGGTGTGACCACTGAGGTGGGTGTGGTCACTGAGGTGGGTGTGGTCAGAGATGTGAGCATGGTCACTGGATGGGCGTGGTCACTGAGTGGGTGTTGTCACACGGTGGGTGTGGTCACTGGGTGGGCGTGGTCACTGTGAGTGGGTGTGGTCCCAGGTGTGGGTGTGTTAGGTGATGTGGGCGTGGTCACGAGGGTGTGATCACGGGGGTGGGCGTGGTCACAATGGGGGCGTGGTGAAGCGATGGGTGTGGTCAAAATTTGGGTGTGGCCCCGTGGATGGGTGTGGTCGCAATGGGGTGTGGTCACAGGGTGGGTGTGGTCACAGGGTGGGTGTGGTCACAATGGGGTGTGGTCACAGGGTGGGTGTGGTCACAATGGGGTGTGGTCACAGGGTGGGGTGTGGTTCCAGGTGTGGGTGTGATCACTTAGGTGGGTGTGGTCACAGGGTGGGTGTGGTCACAGGGTGGGTGTGGCTATATATGTAGGTGTGGCCCGGGTCGGTGTGGTTCCAGGTGTGGGTGTGGTCCCAGAGGTGGGTGTGGTTATAGATGTGGGTGTGGTTCCCGGTGTGGGTGTGGTCACAATGGGGTGTGGTCACTGAGGTGGGTGTGGTCGCGGGTGGGTGCGGTCCCAGAGGTGGGCGTGGTCCCGGGTGGGTGCGGTCCCAGAGGTGGGCGTGGTCCCGGGCGGGTGTGGTCCCAGCGGTGGGCGTGGCCCGGTGGGCGTGGCCCTGACCCCGCCCCGCAGGCACCGCGCCTGGGTTGACGCCTGCTCGCGCCTCTTCGGGGGCCTCGACATCTGCGGGGTGGAGGCGCTGAGGGGCCCCGACGGGCAGGAGCACATCGTGCAGGTGAGAGCACACCTGGGCACACCTGGGGGGCTGAGACACCTGGGACACACCTGGGGCACACCTGGGGGGGCTGAGACACCTGGGACACACCTGGGGCACACCTGGGGGGCTGAGACACCTGGGCACACCTGGGCACACCTGGGGCACACCTGGGGCACACCTGAGACACCTGGGACACACCTGGGGCACATCTGAGACATCTGGGGCACACCTGGGGCACATCTGGGGAACACCTGGGGCACATCTGAGACATCTGGGGCACACCTGGGACACCTGGGCACACCTGGGGGGCTGAGACACCTGGGCACACCTGGGCACTCCTGGGGCACACCTGGGGCACACCTGAGACATCTGGGACACTCCTGGGGCACACCTGGGTTGCATTAGGGGCGCCGGGGGCACACCTGAGACACCTGGGGCACATCTGGAACACACCTGGGGAACACCTGGGCCACAGCTGAGACACTTGGGGCATCTCTGAGATACCTGGGGCACACCTGAGGCACCTTGGGCACACCTGGGACACACCTGAGGTACACGTGACACACCTGGAGCACACCCGGGTTGCATTAGGGGCACCTGGGGCACACCTGAGACACCTTGGGCATATCTGGGGCACACCTGGGACACACCTGGGGCACACCTGGGGGTCTCTGAGACACCTGGGGCACACCTGAGACACCTGGGGAACACCTGGGACAGCTGGGACACACCTGGGGCACATCTGGGGCACACCTGGGTAACACCTGAGACACCTGGGGAACACCTGGGGCACACCTGGGGGGGCTGAGACACCTGGGACACACCTGGGACACACCTGGGACACCTGGGGCACACCTGGGGCACACCTGGGACACCTGGGGCACACCTGAGACACCTGGGGCACACCTGGGCACACCTGGGGCACACCTGGCACACCTGAGAGACCTGGGGCACACCTGAGACATCTGGGGCACACCTGAGACACACCTGGGGCACACCTGGGGCACACCTGGGACACACCTGGGGCACACCTGAGCACACCTGAGACACCTGGGCACACCTGGGGCACACCTGGGGCACACCTGGGTCACACCTGGGGCACCCCTGGGACACCTGAGACACCTGAGACACCTGGGGCACACCTGGGGAACACCTGAGACACCTGGGTCACACCTGGGGCACCCTGGGACCCATCTCCCACCGCCCACCCCCCACCCTTGTGTTTCTCCTGAGCGCCTGGGCCTCCCCCGCGCCCCTCCCCAGCCCGGCCCCCAGCTCACCTTGCCCCGCCCCCGCAGGTGCTGGGCTCGTGGCTGCCGCTGCTGGGCCCGGGCGCGGCCGAGACGCTGGCGCAGGTGGTGGAGCTGGTGCTGGAGCGCATGAGGAGGAGCTGCCCGCCCCGCAGCCCCTCCCCCGCCCGGCCGCGCCCACAGGTACCGCCCTCCCCCCCCCCACTCACCTGGACCCCGCCCCAAACTGAGCCGCTCGTGCCCCGCAGGTGTCGGCGGCGTCGGGGGCCCCCAGGCCGGGACCCCCCAGCAGAGACCCCAGCCCCAGGGTGAGCGACCCCGCCCCCACCCCCAACAATCCCGGGAGAGACCCCAAAAAATCCCAGGGGGGGATTTAGGGGAAAATTCGGGGTCAGGTTTTGCTCAAAACGTGGAAATTTTCCTGAAAATTTGGGGAAAATCCCCAAAATCGGGATTGCCCCAAATTCTGGGCAGCCCAAAGTGAGGGGAGGGGGAAAAATCCAAACAGCCAAAATTTGGGGAGCCCCGCCCGGTTCTCCCTCCCCTGGGACACCCCAAAATTTGGGGGTTCCACCGAATTTGGGATTTTTACCTGCCTGGCCCGCCCCTCTCAGGTGTTTCTGTTGCAGGTGCGGCGCCCCGGCCGGCCCCGCCCAGCCCGCCCCCCGCCGCAGGGACAGCCACGCCCACAAATGGGCGGAGCCGCGCCCGCCCCTCGCGACTCAGCCCCGCCCCCCAAAGCCCCGGGGCCACGCCCCAGCCACGCCCCTCCTCCCTCAGCCCCACCCCCAAACCCCGCCCGGGTCCCCTCAGCCACACCCACAGGCCACGCCCACGCAGCAGCCACGCCCACAAACCCCGCCCACGCAGCAGCCACGCCCCAGGCCACGCCCACGCAGCAGCCACGCCCACAAGCCGCGCCCACCCAACAGCCACGCCCCAAACTCCGCCCACGCAGCAGCCCCGCCCACCCCTGGCGGCCGCAGCGCCTCAGCCACGCCCACCCGGGTCGCGGCCGCCCTCCACAGGCCACGCCCACCTCCCCGCAGCCACGCCCACCGAGCTCTCCCACGGCCCAGCCCCGCCCCCAAACCCCGCCCACTTCTCAGCCTCGCCCCCAAGCGCCGCCCACCTCATCCCCCAGCCCCGCCCCCAAGCACCGCCCACCTCCCTCAGCCCCGCCCCCCGGCCCGGCTACGTCACCCCAGCCCCGCCCCCCGGCCCGGCTACGTCACCCTAACCCCGCCCCCCCGGCCCGGCTACGCCACCCCAACCCCGCCCCAAGCTCCGCCCACCTCCCCCAGCCCCGCCCCCAGGCCCCGCCCCCCTCCCCCCAGCCCCGCCTCCAGCGCTCCCCCTCCGTCCCCCAGCCCCGCCCCCCGGGCCCGCAGGCCCGCCCACCACCCGCCAGCCCCGCCCCAGGCCCCGCCCATCGCCCCCAAACCCGCCCTGGCCCCCAAACCGGGAACGGCCCCTCCCCCCAGGTAAGTTGGGGGAGGGGCTGGGAGGGGCGTGGGGAGGGGCGAGTCCGCCCTCCCCCGCCTGAACCCCCAAATTCCGCAGCGCCGCCCCGAGCAGGGACCCCCGAGAGCCTGCGGGCGCTGCGGCAGAGCTCGCCAGCCTCTTCACCGACTGACACCCCGAAACTGCCCGGGACCCCGAAACTGCCCCGGGACCCCGAAATACACCTGGGGACCCCAAAATACACCTGGGAACCCAAAACACACCCGGGACCCCAAAACTGCCCCGGGACCCCCAAACTGCCCGGGACCCCCGAGAACCTGGCAGAGCTTCGCCAGCCTCTTCACCGACTGACACCCCAAAATACACCTGGGGGACCCCGAAACTGCCCGGGACCCCGAAACACACCTGGGACCCCGAAATACACCTGGGAACCCAAAACTGCCCCGGGACCCCAAAATCACCTGGGACTTCAAACTGCCCGGGGACCCCAAAATACACCTGAGAACCCAAAATTGCCCAGGAGCCCAAAACTCCCTGGGACCCCGAAATACACCTGGGACCCCAAAACTGCCCGGGGACACCAAAATCACCTGAGGACCCCAAAATGCACCTGGGACCCCGAAACTGCCCCAGGACCCCAAAATACATCTGAGAACCCAAAATTGCCCAGGGACCCAAAACTGCCCGGGGACCCCGAAACTGCTCGGGGACCCCGAAATCAACTGGGGAACCCGAAATACACCTGGGGAACCCCAAAATACTCCCGGGAACCCCGAAACACAGCGGTGACCCCAAAATATACCCGGGGACCCTGAAATGCACATGGGCACCCAAAATCACCTGGGGGAACCCCAAAATACACCTGGGAACCCCGAAATACTCCCAGGGAACCCCAAAAATACACCTGGGCACCCAAGATCACCTGGAGGAACCCCAAAATCACCTGGGGGATCCCCAAAATACACCTGGGAACCCCCAAATCACTTGGGGGAACCCCAAAATACACCTGGAATCCCAAAATCACCTGGGGAACCCCAAAATACACCTGGAATCCCAAAAATACACCCAGGGAACACCAAAAGCAACCCGGGGGTACCCCAAAAACCCACCCGGAGCACCCCAAAAACCCACCCGGGGCACCCCAAAACTCCTCAGACCCATTCGGGGGGACCTTGGCACCCGCGACCCCCAAATCCAACCCTGGGGTGTGGCACCTTTGAATTCCCACGGGGGTGGTCCCAGGTTGAACCCCCAAATTCCAGATGGGGGTTCAGGTACATGGGACCCCCAAAATCCACCCGCGACCCCCCAAATCCCACCCGAGACCCCCCAAAATCCACCCGGGACCCCCAAATTTCCCATGGGGGTTCCTCAGGTGTTCGGGACCCCCAAAAATCCATCCGGGACCCCCCAAATCCACCGGGACCCCCAAAATCCACCCGAGACCCCCCAAAATCCACCCCGGGACCCCCCGAATTTCCCATGGGGGGGGTCCCAGGTGTTTGGAACCCCCAAAATCCCACCCGGGACCCCCAAAAATCCACCCGGGACCCCCAAAATCCTACCCGGAACCCCCCAAATCTCACATGGGGGTCCTCAGGTGTTCAGGACCCCCAAAATCCCACCCGAGACCCCCCAAATCCACTCGGGACTCCCCAAAATCCCACCGGAACTCCCCAAAATCCACCCAGGACCCCCAAAATCCACCGGGACCCCCAAAATCCACCCGCGACACCCCAAATTTCCCATGGGGAGGGGTCCCAGGTGTTCAGGACCCCAAATCCCACCCGGGACCCCCGGCCCCTCCCCCTCCCCCCGCTCTGTGCTTTTCAAGCCTCGCTTTCCCCCTCCCCACCCCCAAAATTAATTGTGGTGGGGGTCTCTCCTGCGCTCGTGAGTGTGTCCGCCCCGCCCCCGCTTGGCCCCGCCCCCGCTCGGCCCCGCCCCTCTTGGCCCCGCCCCTCAAATAAACCCTGAGCTGCTCTCGCCGCGTCACTGATGGGGGAGGGGCACGCGCGGAACCCCAAAAATTCGGGGGGCTCTTGGGGAGAGGAGGGGCTCAAAGCCCGAGCTGAGGGAAGGGATTTTCCTCTTTTTCCCAAAATTTTCCCCAATATTTCCCTTTTTTTTCTCCTTTTTTCCCCGATTTTCCCACAATTTTTCCTTTTTCCATCCCAGTTTTCTCCATTTTTTCTTGATTTTCGCCCCTTCCTTCCCCAATTTTCTCTTTTTTCCCCCCTCAAATTTTCCCTTTTCCTCCCCAGATTTTTCCTTTTTCCTGCCCCAATTTTTCCCTTTTCCCTCCCAAATTTTCCCTTCTTCCTCCCCAAACTTTTCCGTTCTTCCTCCCAAATTTTTTCCCTTCTCCTCCCCAAATTTTCCCTTTTCTCCCCAAATTTTCCCTTTTTACCATTTTCCTTTTTTGTCCGAGTTTTTCTCTTCTCCTTCCCAAATTTTTCCTTTTTCCTCCCCAAATCTCCACTTCTCTTCCCCAAATTTCCCTTCTCCTCCCAAATTTCCCTTTTCCTCCCGATTTTTCCTTTTCCTCCCCAAACTTTTCCGTTTTCCTCCCCAAATTTTTCCTTTTCCCTCCCAAATTTCCCTTTTCCCTCCCGATTTTTCCCTTTTCCTCCCCAAATTTTTCCCTTTTTCCTCCCCAATTATTTCCTTTTTCCTCCCCAATTTTTTCCTTTTTCCTCCCCAAATTTTCTCTTTTCCTCCCCAAATTTTTCCTTTTTTCCTCCCCATATTTTCCCTTTCCCCCTCCCAAAATTTCCCTTTTCCCTCCCAAATTTTCCCTTTTCCCTCCCGATTTTTCCCTTTCCCCCCCCAAATTTTTCCCTTTTCCCCCCAATTTTTCCGTTTTCCCTCCCAAATTTCCCCTTCTCCTCCCAAATTTCCCTTTTCCCTCCCGATTTTCCCTTTTCCCCGATTTCGGGCTGGGGGCGGGGCGCGGATTCCCGACTGAGCGGCGACAATGTCGCGACATGAGGGGGGAGGGGCGGGGGCGGCTCCGGGACCTCCCGCCCGCCAGGGGGCGCCCGAGGACGCGCGTAGATGACGCAATTGCGGCGCGTTGATGACGCAATTGCGGCGCGTTGATGACGCTATTCAGGCGTGCTGATGACGCCATTCAGGCGCGCTGATGACGCCATTCCGGCTCGCTGATGACGCCATTCAGGCGGGCTGATGACGCCATTCAGGCGCGCTGATGACGCCATTCCGGCGCGCTGATGACGCGCTTCCGGCGCACTGATGACGCAATTCCGGCGCGCTGATGACGCAATTTCGGCGCATAGATGAATCAATCCCGGCGCGCTGATGACGCGCTTTCGGCGCGCTGATGACGCACTTCCGGCGCGCAGATGACACGCTTTCGGCGCGCCGATGACGCAATTTCCGGTGCGCTGATGACGCGATTCAGACGCGCTGATGAGGTTGTTCCGGCGCGCTGATGAAGCAATTCCGGCGCGCTGATGACGCAATTCCGGCGCGCTGATGAAGCAATTCCGGCGTGCTGATGACGCAATTCCGGCGCGTTGATGAAGCAATTCCGGCGCGTGGATGAAGCAATTCCGGCGCGTTTATGACTCAATTCCGGCGCGCTGATGACGTTGTTTCGGCGCGTTGGTGACGCACTTCCGGCGCGCCGATGCCGCATCTTCCGGCGCGCCGCCGGCAGAGCCAAGATGGCGGCGGCGGAGAAGGCGCAGCGCTACGAGGCGTTCGTCAGCGACGTCCTGCAGCGCGACCTGAGGTGCGTGACGTCATGTCGCGACTCGGAAGCGCTCCGCAGTCGCGACAGTCCCGCCCGTGCCCCCCGCAGGCGCGTGCAGGAGCAGCGCGAGGCCGTGTTCGAGCAGCGCGCAGGTGCTGCAGCTGCGGGCGACGCTGGCGCGGCTCCAGGTGCGGGGAGGGAGGGGGGTCTGGGGGAATTTGGGGGGCTGGGGGATTCGAGGGGGCTGGGGGGGATTTGGGGGGGCTGGAGGGAAGTCAGGGGGGCTGAGGGAAATCTGGGGGGGTTTGGGGATTTGGGGGGTCTGGGGGGATTTGGGGGGCTGAGGGGATTTAGAGGGGCTGGGGAGGAATTTGGGGGGGTCTGAGGGGATTTGGGGGCTCTGAGGGAAGTCGGGGGGCTGAGGAAAATCGGAGGGATTGAGGAATTCGGGGGTCTGGGTAGAATTCAGGGGGTCTGAGGGGGATTTAGGGGGGCTGGAGGGAAATTTGGGGGTCTGGGGGATTTGGGGGGCTGAGGGGAATTCGGTGGGGGGCTGGAGGGAAATTTCGGGGGCTGAGGGAAATCGGGGGGGAATTGAGGGAATTCGGGGGGACTGGAGGAAAATTTGGGGGCTTTGGGGGAAAATTTGGGGGGTCAGAAGGAAAACCAGGGGTCTGGGGGATCGGGGGGATTGAGGGAATTCGGGGGGCTGGGGAGGAATTTGGGGGTCTGGGTAGAATTCAGGGGGCTGGGGGATCGGGGAGGATTTGGGGGGTCTGAGGGAAATCTGGGGGTCTGAGGGGATTCGAGGGGTCTGGGGGAGAATTCGGGGGGAGCTGGAGGGAAATTTGGGGGGCTGAGGGAATTCGGGGGTCTGGGTAGAATTCAGGGGGCTGGGGAGGAATTTGGGGGGCTGGAGGGAAGTCAGGGGGCTGAGGGAAATCGGGGGGGATTGAGGGAATTCGGGGGGTCTGGGGGGAATTCAGGTGGATTGGGGGGATCGGGAGGTCGGGGGGATTTGGGGGGCTGGGGGAAATCGGGGGGTCTGAGGGGATTTAGGGGGGGCTGGGGGGGGATTTGGGGGTTCTGGGGGGATTTAGGGGGTCTGGGGGAATTTGGGGGGCTGGGGGATTCGAGGGGTTTGGGGGAAATCGGGGGGTCTGAGGGGATTTAGGGGGGCTGGGGGGGGATTTGGGGGGCTGGAGGAAATCTGGGGGGTCTGGGGGGACTTGGGGGGCTGAGGGGAATTCGGGGGGGGCTGGAGGGAAATTTAGGGGGACTGAGGGAAATCGGGGGGAATTGAGGGAATTCGGGGGGACTGGAGGAAAATTTGGGGGCTTTGGGGGAAATTTGGGGGGTCAGAAGGGAAATCAGGGGGTCTGGGGGGATCGGGGGGATTGAGGGAATTCGGGGGGGCTGGAGGGAAATTTGGGGGTCTGGGTAGAATTCAGGGGGCTGGGGGAAATTTGGGGGGCTGAGGGAATTCGGGGGTCTGGGTAGAATTCAGGGGGCTGGGGAGGAATTTGGGGGGGCTGGAGGGGAAGTCAGGGGGCTGAGGGAGATCGAGGGGGGGATTGAGGGAATTCGGGGGGTCTGGGGGGAATTCAGGTGGATTGGGGGGGATCGGGGGAGGTCTGGGGGGAATCTGGGGGGGTCTGAGGGGGATTCGAGGGGTCTGGGGAGAATTCGGGGGTGGTTGAAGGGAAATTTGTAGGGTCTGGGGGGGATTTGGGGGTCTGGGTAGAATTCAGGGGGTCTGGGGGAAATCGGGGGAAGCTGGAGGGAAATTTGGGGGGCTGAGGGAATTCGGGGGGCTGGAGGAAAATTTGGGGGGCTGAGGGAATTCGGGGGGGTCTGGGTAGAATTCAGGGGGGGCTGGGGGGGGATTCGAGGGGTCTGGGGGGAAATCGGGGGGTCAGGAAGGAAATTTGGGGGGTCTGGGGGAAATTTTGGGGGGCTGAGGGAAATCGGGGCGGGGGGCTGAAGGGCAAATCGGGGGGCTGAGGGGGATCGGGGGTCTGGGGGTGTTCGAGGGGTCAGAGGGGAATTCGGGGGGGGCTGGGGGGGGAAATTGGGGGGTCTGGAAGGAAATTTGGGGGTCTGGAAGGAAATTTGGGGGCTCTGGGGGAAATTTTGGGGGGGCTGAGGGGAAATCGGGGGGGCTGGGGGGGAATTCACGGGGCTGGAGGGACCGGGGGGTCTGGGGGGGATTTGGGGGGTCTGGGGGGGTTCGGGAGGGGGGGTTGGAGGGAAATTTGGGGGGTTTGGGGGGATTTGGGGGACTGGGAGGAAATCAATGGGAGCTGGAGGGAAATTTGGGGGCTCTGGGTAGAATTCAGGGGGGGCTGGGGGGGTCGGGGGGGATTTGGGGGGTCTGAGGGAATTCAGGGGGCTGAGGCGTCAGGGGTCTGGGGAAATTTGGGGGACGGGGAGAATTCGGGGGGGCTGGAGGGAAATTTGGGGGGTCTGGGGGGGATTTGGGGGGGCTGGGGGGGTTTGTGGGTGGGGGGTTCTGGGGGTTTGGGGGGTTTGGGGGGTTTGGGGGGGTCATTGGGGTCCCAGAGAGAATTTGGGGCTCCCGGTGGGATTTGGGGTTCTCTTTTTGTGTGAATTTGGGGGCTCTGGAGGCTTTTGGGGGTCCCTGGGGAGGTTTTTGGGGTTCCTTGTGTGAATTTGGGGTCCCTGGGGGATTTTGGGGGTCCCAGGGATTCTTTGGGGGTCCCCAGTGTGAATTTGAGGTTCCCTGTGTAAATTTCGGGTCTCAGGGGGTTTTAGGGGTCCCTGGGAAGGTTTTTGGGGTCCCCTGTGTGAATTTGGAGTCCCTGAGGAGGTTATTGGGGGTCCCAGGGAATTTTGGGGGTCCCTGTGTGAATTTGGGGTCCCAGGGGATTTTGGGGGTCCCTAGGGGGTTTTGGGGTTCCTTGTTGGTTTTTGGGGTCCCTTGTGTGAATTTGGGGTCCGTGGGGAGTTTTGGGGGTCCCAGGGGGGGTTTTTTGGGTTATTTCTGTGAATTTGGGGTCCCAGAGAGTTTTGGGGTTCCTGTGTGATTTTGGGGGTCCCAGGATGATTTTGGGGTCCCCAGGACGCCGCCGCCCCCTGCAGACCCAGGTCGATCTCGGCTGCAACTTCTTCGTCAGCGCCGAAGTGTGAGTGGGGCTGGGACCCCCAAATTTCCTGGGACCCCCAAAATATCCTGGGACCCCCAAAATACACCTGGGACCCCAAAATACACCTGGGACCCCCCAAAAATCATCCTGGGACTCCCAAAATATCCTGAGCTCTTCCCAAAAATACACTTGGGACCCCCAAAATACACCTGGGGCCCCCAAAATATGCCTGAGACCCCCAAAATACACCTGGGACCCCCAAAATCATCCTTGGACCCTCCAAAGTCCCCCAAAATCCACCTGAGACCCCCTCAAAACCTCCTGAGACCCTCCAAAATTTTCTCAGCCCCCAAAAACCCCCTTTGAGCACTGCAGGAACCCTAAAATCCTCTTGAGACCCCCCAAAGATCCTCCCCAAAGTTTCCTTAGACCCCCAAAACCACCTGAGACCCCCAAAAACCTCTTTAGAACCCAAAAAAACTGCTCAGGCCCCCCTTAAAGCACCTGAGACCCCCCAACCCCCCTTGACCTCTGAGTGACCCCAGAGCTCCTCAGGAACCTTTGGGGACCCCAACCCTTTTGGAGACCCCCCAAATAACTCAGAGCCCCCCAAAATTCTCTTTGGGACCCCCAAATTTCCCCCAGCCCCGCCCCTGGGGGCGTGTTCCTAGCTCTGGCTTTGGGCCAGCCTGGGAACCTTTGGGGACCCCAACCCTTTTGGGGACCCCCCAAATGACTCAGAGCCCCCCAGAATTCCCTCGGGCTCCCCAGCCCCCCTAGGACCCCCAAATTTCCCCCAGCCCCGACCCCCGGCAGCGTGTTCCTGGCTCTGGGCTTCGGCTTCTTGGCCGAGCTGGCGCTGCCCGAGGCCCTCGCGGCACCTGGAGAGCGGCGCGGCGACCTGCCTCAGCAGGTGAGGGGGCACCTGGGGCACCTGGGGCACCTGGGGCACCTGGGCACACCTGGGGGCACCTGGGGCACCTGGGGTACCTGGGGTACCTGGGATACACCTGGGGCACACCTGGGATACACCTGGGGCACACCTGGGATACACCTGGGGCACACACCTGCGGTACCTGGAGCGGCGCAGCGACCTGCTGAGCAGGTGAGGGGCACCTGGGGCACCTGGGGGCACCTATGGCACACCTGGGGCACCTGGGGTACCTGGGATACACCTGGGGTACACCTGGGATACACCTCGCGGCACCTGGAGCGGCGCAGTGACCTGCTGAGCAGGTGAGGGGGCACCTAGGGCACCTGGGGGCACCTGGGTACACCTGGGGTACACCTGGGATACACCTGGGCACACCTATGGCACACCTGGGGGCACCTGGGGGCACCTGGGGTACCTGGGATACACCTGGGGTAGACTTGGGACACACCTCGCGGCACCTGGAGGCGGGCGCAGCGACCTGCTCAGCAGGTGAGGGGGCACACCTGGGGCACCTGGGGGCACCTGGGATACACCTGGGCACACCTGGGGGCACCTGGGGCACCTGGGATACACCTGGGGTATTTGGGGTACACCTGGGATATCTGGGACACACACCTGCGGCACCTGGAGTGGCGCGAGCGACCTGCCTCAGCAGGTGAGGGGGCACACCTGGGGGCACCTATGGCACACCTAGGGCACCTGGGGGCACCTGGGCCACCTGGGATACACCTGGGGTACACCTGGGGTACCTGGAGCGGCGCAGCCACCTGCTGAGCAGGTGAGGGGGCACCTGGGGCAC